>MU228251.1:2917728-2937178 GCA_018584345.1 Thuja plicata | reverse complement strand
CCGTGCAGCCACCGCTCTACCGCCAAGGACTGCCGCCACCACCCGACCGCCACCCGCGCTCAGCCCGCCCGCCACCGCCTCCCCCTCCCCGCCCAGCCGCCACCTCCGCCGAAATCACCGCCCACAAGCCACTGCCGCACCACACAACGTCCTGCGACAACCATACGGCCGTCAAATTATTTGGCAGGACTGTGTTTTTTCAGGGAGCGTGTATTTTTGAGGGGCACTTGGTTTTTTGGCCATAACTTGAGCATACAGTGTCCGTTTTTAAAAAATGAAATATCACCGGAAAGGTGTTTCCAAGCCCATTGCATTGGTGCAAGTCTAATTTCCTGATTTTTCCATTTGCTTTCTTTTTTTGCAGTCAAAGATGTACCTTCCTTTGTGCTCCTGTTCTGCTTCTGGAACTCAGGTTTTTTTCTCGTTTCTTGTGCTTTCATAGTAATTTGTGGTGTACAGGGGATAGTATTATACATTGTGGGGGGGTGCATTTTACTTTCTATAATTTCCTTCAGAAAGACCCTTCTACTTCTCTCTTATTCTTCTTTCAATGTCGGACCCCTCTATGGCCCGACTAACACCTCATAACTACCACACATGGAAGCCACACATGACCAGACTCCTCATGTCATGAGGTTTATTGTCCTACATGGATGTGGCTCAGCCAGTTCTTTAGAGGTCTTATGAGGCTCTTATGCACAGAAATAGGATGGATGAGGCAATGGACCTCATTGCCATGAATATTTCAGATGGGTTGTTGTTCCACCTGGATGGTCTGACTACATCGAGGGATATGTGGGACAAGTTCTCCACCTTGTTTGGCACCATGAATTAGTTTAGGATCCTCCAGATAGATGCAGAGTTCACCTCCTTGGCACCTGAATCATTCACCAGCATTAAGGACTTCCTGATGAAGTTCAAGTCTCTTTAATCTATGTTACAGGTTGCTAGAAGGATGAAGTCAGATGATGAGTGTATCTTTTTGATACTCTCAAAGCTACGTGGCCCTTATCAGATTTTCACTCCTACCTTCTACTCCACTATGGATGCACTGGGTGCTCGACATGTTATGTCCTCTTTTGAGACCTTCTATGATAGGTTAACCCGTGAGCAGTCCAAGCTCAGTCATATGGATTCTCTTATAGGTTCATAGTCACAGGCATTGCTTGCCAAGTCATCTCAGAATACATAGAAGTTGAAGTCGCAGTCAATATCTGATTCCTCTTCTCAACACTCTACTGGCCCACCATCTTCTTCTAAGAAGGAGAAATAGAAGACTCAAAACCCTACTTGTTCCTATTTTCAGAAGGGGCCCCATGATGAGTCATAGTGTTTTCAGAAGAGATTTGATGGCTATGAGAAATAGATTGCAGATTTGCAAGCTCTCCTTCAGCAGAGAACTATTTCCTCTCCATCCTCTTCCACCTCACAGGGGTCTACTTTTCAGTCTTCTGCCTCTTATTCGACATCTAGACAGGATTTTAGATAGGGTCATGCATTACGAGCATCTATTGCATCCCCTTCACAGGCCCTTTGGATACTGGATTCAAGTGCTTCTCACCATATGGCATCTTCTCAGGATTTTTTCTCTTCTTTTGAGGCTTCTCCTATTCCTCATATTCTCATGGGGAATAACACTGTATAGACAGTCTACAGGACAGGTTTGGTCAGCATTCAGGATGGCACATTCAATGATGTATTGTATGTTCCATCTCTTTCTGCAAACCTTCTCTCGATTTATCAGATTACATGTAGTGGGTCAAGGAAGACAGCTGAGTTCATGGCAGATTCAGCCTTCATCAGGGATAGTGTGACAGGAGGCATTATTGCTACAGGGATAGTTGATCATTCCACCCGTCTCTACACCTTCTCTCACTTTGGTCCACCATCTCCATTGTCGGAACACAGCTCTCCCCTTTCGAGAGAGCATCATGAGGTGTAGTCAGGTCACTTAAACCTTTATGTTGTTCCCAAGACTAGTGTTGTGACTGCCACACCACATCCTGAGGCATACTTTTCTCTTCAGCAGGATTCTTCTTCAGCACTGCTTGCCCCTCCAGCTCCATTCATCGAGCCACTAGGTGCAGTTGTTGAGGACTCTACAGAGGACATCCATCTCCTCTTTGATGACAGTGTTAGTACACCTGTCCTACCACTTACATTGGGGATTCCCTTTTAGGATCCTCATGTCTACTCCTTTGAGCATCAGCTTAGCCTTCCAGTGCAACCTCAGCTTTAGAGGTTCCCTCGATAGTGGCCACTGACTTTCACTCCTCTGCATTGGAGTCATAGTGGTTTGTTCATTGTTCCAAGGGTTCTTTCCTTCTAGGGGTGCTTTGGAGCCTCGACCCTCTCTCACGGGGGGTTTGGCAGCATGCATTGTACGTATGGCTTTGAGAGAGTCTCTTGAAGTCATTCTTCTTGTCTTTTCTTGCTTTAATATCTCTTTTTGGAGAGGAGTTTTTCCCACTGGGTTTTCTCCTTTGTCTCTAGTTTACAGAGATTTCCTTGTACTGGGTACCTGATCAGGCCTTGTTGCCAGGACCCACTTCTTGCCTTCTTAGTTTTTCTAGGTCAACTTTCTCCCTGCGTTCAGCTTAAGGGGGGGTGTTAGAGTACATAGTTAATCTTCACTTATTAAATATATCATGTTGATATTAATTAATAAGTTAGTCGTACTCTATTTTTCACTTAAGATTTTTCTTAGGTTAGTTTTTCCCTTTTTAGGGTTTCATTCACCTTTAAGGTCAAATACTTGTTTTTGTTTGATCATTCTCTCTTAATACATTTTGAGCTCTGACATTTTTGAGCACAAGAGGGTTTTGTTTTTTCCATATTTTTGCTTCATTCTTTGTGACAGGTTTATTGCATGCAGCTGGATCTTGGAGTTGAATCTGATATTTCATCAGTTTCTACACTTGCAACCATCTATGGAGGTGATACAAATGTACTGAGAGCCAAATATGAAATTCTAAGAGGTAAGTTTGATGAAATGAAAATTCAAGAAGGAGAAAATATAGTTCAATATTATGGTAGGATAAAGGAAGTTGTAAATGCTATTAGAGGAGCTAAGGGAACCATTGATGATAACACCATTATGATAAAAGGTACTAAGAACTCTTCTTCCTGTATATGCTATTAGAGTCTCTGTAATTCAAGAGTTAAGATGTACTCCTAATAATAATTCCACTTTGGAAGGTCTGGTAGGCAGACTTACTACATTTGAGATGTTAAATTTTGATAACTACACTCCACAAGCTATTGAATCTGCATTCAGATCCCAGTTGGTCCTTAACAAATCAAAGAAAGGAAAAAAATGTGTGAACAGTGATAGCGACACCACAGATGATGATCTGGAAGAACTTGAAGCACTCATGGAAAAAAGACTATCTAGAGGAAAAGGAAAATTCAAAGGTAAAATTCCTATCATTTGTTTTTCATGTAACAAAGTTGGTCATATTGCTGCAAGATGTCTTGATAAGAATGATAAAGATGAAAGAAGGGACAACAAGTACAAAGACAGAAAAGATGACCGAGACTTCAGAAAGTATAAAGATTACAAAGACAAAGGTAAGAAATCTTTTTATATAGCTGAAGAAGCTTCTGATAGTGAATCTGACAATACTAATAAAAATGATATAGAGGTTGTGTCTGTTTCTATGAAAGATGATTCTGATGATGATGACAAAACTGCACTAATTTCTTATATGAGTAAAGGTGACCATTGGATTATTGACAGTGGTTGTTCACATGACATGACTGGTGATAAAGATAAATTTGAAACCTTAGATCAATGTAAAGGTGGTTATGTTAAATTTGGTAATGATGCACCATGTCTTGTTAAAGGGAAAGGATCAATTAACTTGACTGACAAGATCATATGTGACAATGTAAATTGGGTTGATGATCTTAATTATTATGTATTGAGTGTTGCACAGCTGAATACTTCTGGTTACAAAGTTTAATTCCATCACAAGAAGGCAAAGATCTATGATGCCACTGGAGAATTAGTTGGAAGTGGTGAGCAAACAAAAGGTAAGTTGTTCTATCTGGACTTAGCTGATGAGACATGCTTGTTTACACAATATAATGATGTTTGGTTATGGCATAAAAGGTTGTGTCATATAAATTTTGATAACTTGGTAAGCATAAGCAAATTGAAAAAGGTTAGAGGGCTGCCTAAATTGAAGAAACCTGAAAATGCAATGTGTAAGCAATGTTAATTAGGAAAAATGACTAAATCTAGTTTCAAAAGAAAGACTCATACTACTGAGGGAATAATTGAATTGGTTCACACTGACCTTTGTGGTCCCATTGGAGAGAAAAGTTACTATGGAGATAAATATTTCATTCTATTTGTTGATGATTACTCAAGAATGATGACTGTTATGTTTCTTAAAGAAAAATCTTATGCATTCCAATTATTTAAGTGGTACTTGGCAAAAGTTGAAAAGGAGACAGGTAAAAGCCTGAAATGTTTAAGATCTGACAGAGGAGGTGAGTTTATTTCTAATGATTTTAACAGGTTCTACAATGACTGAGGGATAAAAAGACAGATGTCCACACCTAGAACACCACCACAGAATAGTATTGCTGAGAGAAGAAATAGATCTATCAGGGACTGTGCCAGAACACTAATGATGGAGAAAAATGTTGCACAAAAATATTGGAGAG
Source organism: Thuja plicata (assembly GCA_018584345.1). Taxonomy (NCBI): domain Eukaryota; kingdom Viridiplantae; phylum Streptophyta; class Pinopsida; order Cupressales; family Cupressaceae; genus Thuja; species Thuja plicata. The sequence goes on along the minus strand of MU228251.1, from coordinate 2,932,504 downwards.
AAGCTATAAGTACAATAGTCTACACCCTGAATAGAGTACAAGTCAAGAAAGGTACACATGCTACACCTTATGAGCTATGGTATGGGTATGCACCTAATGTAAAATACTTCAAAGTTTTTGGAAGAAAATGTTTCATACTGAAGGATAACAGAAATGGAAAAATTGATGCTAAAGGTCAAGAAGGCATATTTCTTGGTTATTCAACTAAAAGCAAAGCATACAAATGTTTGAATTCTAACACTAACAAAATTGTGGAAAGTGCAAATGTTAGAATTGATGAATATGCAGAAAGAAATGAAGCTGAAAGCACACAGGAACCTGAAAGTTACAAATCATTTGTCTATATGGATGAGAAATATTCTATTGAATTACCTGAAACTGAGAAAGAGATTGTTGAACAACAGCTAGAACCTACTGAGTCACAGAATGAAGCTGTCGGGAAACATGAGGTAATTGCCGAGCTATTTGATGGAGATGTCAAGTCACAGAATCAACCTAAATTGGACATGAATGATCAACCTGAAGCAGAAAAAGAACCTACTCTAGCAAAGTATGTAAGGAGGCACCATAAACCTAATCAAATCATAGGATCAAAGGATTCTATAGTTATGACAAGAAGTAATTTGAGAGAAGATACATGCTTGTTATGTGATTTTGAGCCTAAAACAATAAAAGATACCTTAGACAATGAAGAATGGATACAAGCCATGAATGAAGAAATTGAATAGATTGAGAATAATAAGACTTGGACACTTGTACCTAGGCCGAATGACAAGAATTTTATTGGTACTAAGTGGGTATTCAGAAATAAGTTGAATGAACATGGAGATGTAACAAGAAACAAAGCTAGACTGGTATGCAAACGCTATGCACAAGAGGAAGGAATTGATTATGGAGAACATTCACCCCAGTTGCAAGATTGGAAGGAGTAAGAACATTAGTTGCATATGTAGCCTACAAAGGTTTTAAAGTCTATCAAATGGATGTGAAGTCAGCATTTCTAAATGGGATATTAGAAGAAGAAGTTTACATTGAACAAATTGATGGATTTGTTGACCCAAGCAAGAATAACATGGTTTGCAGATTACACAAGCCACTATATGGATTGAAGCAAGCACCAAGAGCATGGTATGAGAGATTGCACAATTATCTGATGAAGATAGGATTTACAAGAACCAATGACAACAACAATCTGTATTTGAAGACAGAGCAATGTAAAGGTACTTTATTGGCTGAAATTTTTGTTGATGACATTATATTTAGTGGACAAGATGTGTTATGCCAAGCATTTGCAAAGGAGATACAAACTAAATTTGAGATGTCTATGTTTGGTGAGATAAAAAAATTTGTTGGCTTACAAATATATCAAATGAAGAATGGTATTGATATTACTCAATCAAAATATGTCAAGGAGATACTAAAAAATTTTGGAATGGAAGATTCAAAACCAGTGAGTACACCCATGGCTACTGGACAGAAGTTAACAAAAAATGATGATACAAAAGAAGTGAATCAAACCCTTTACAGATCAATGATTGGGAAGCTGCAATATGTTGTACATAGCAGACCTGAAATTGCACTGGCTATTGGTATTGTTGTGAGATTTTCTGCCAGTCCCAAAGAAACACATATGATAGCGGTAAAAAGAATTTTGAGATATTTGAAAGGAACATATGACTATGGTCTATATTACAAAAGGAATGACAAGTTTGAAATCAGAGTCTATACTGATTCTGAATGGGCTGGAAATGTGGATGATAGAAAAAGCACCATAGGAGGAGCATTTATTTTAGGAAAAAGATTAGTTTCATGGATAAGCAAGAAACAAAATTGCACTTCACAATCTACAGTTGAAGCCGAGTATGTAGCAGCAGCAGTTAATTGTTCTAATATTGTGTGGTTGAAGATACTACTGAAAGGTATGAAAGAAGAGATCACATAATCAGTTGTCATATATTGTGATAACATGAGTGCCATTAATATTTCTAAGAACCTTGTGATGCACTCTAAAACAAAGCATATAGCTATCAAGTATCATTACTTGAGGGAGCTAGTTCAGAAGAAGGATGTGAGACTGGAATATGTGAATACTAAGGAATAGTTAGCAGACATATTTACAAAGGCACTACGCAAGGATGCTCATGAGTATCTGTGAGGTAAATTAGGGGTGATTCCCCTAACTGAGGCTAATTAATTCATAATGGAACTGTTGCATCAAATGTTATATTTAGAATATTTTACACATTGATGCATAGGCAGTCACACTTTAGGATGCTGCCTAAAGTTGTAAAAAATAGACAAGGATAGAAAAGAGGATCAGTCATAAGCAAGATGACAGGAACAACATGATACAAATTTTAGAATAGAAGAATCGGCATGATGAAGATGTCAACATCTTTGGCATTGTTTTCAAAGAGGGAGAGATTACTGAGAAAAAGAAATAAAGAGGGAGAGATTACTGAAAAAGAGATTGTTGTCAAAGAGGGAGAGATTAATGAAAGAGGGAGTCTACTCTATAGATGAACATGAACAGACACAGACAGATTTTAGTGTGATTTCAGACACAGAAGGATAAATGAGAATCAGGATGAAGCTAAAGACATTAATGAAGATTTATTCATATCAAGGAACACAGTCATAATTTTTGGATTGTATGGTAACTATGGTTAGAAAATTATTGTTTTATTATTTAGTTCTACCATCAATGCCAAAGAGGGATATTGTTGGAAAGATTGTTGGAAAGCTACAATGGAAACAATTGTTGTTTTGTCATTGATGTCAAACCTTAACTGGTGAGACTATTGCTATCTATTTGAGTACCATATCTATTGACTGATGAAGGATATTTAACAAGAAGACCAAGTGGAATGGTTGAGTAATGGAAAATCACAAGGGTACTTGATCAGTTGGCACACTAGCAAAGTAATGTGTTGTTTATCTTTTGATGACAGTTTACTGAGAACTGTTTATGCCAAGCGAAGTCTGTGATGACCGAGCGCTAGTAAATTGCCGAGGAAACTAGTGATGACCAAGCGGAATAACTCAGTGTTGGCCGAGCAACAGTATTTTGGTAATTATTGAGATTTGAGATCTATGGCCGACATAGTTGATTTTATTGGGACATGTAAAGTTAATTAAGGATAAGCACGATTGGTCCACACTATTTAAATGCATGGGTAACTGTATTTAATGCATGGATCAAAGATTTAATTACTGACTGCTTTAGAAGAGTAAATTAAATGTAAAGATGGAAAGATCCGTTGGATCTAACCTAACCTAAGATCTACGATCTTGATTAAGTGGAAAAATATTTATCTGACCTAGATGAAGAGGTATATGATAACCTTAAGGGGTTATTCATGAAGTGTGTAAGAAGTGTATGCAAGAGGATTGCATAGTTAATTGAATGATTGGCATGATCTAGCAGAGAAGGATGAACAGAGAACCAGAGAGCTGCGAGAGTGATTTCTTGACAAATTTCTAAAAAGATATGAAGATTGAAATGAGAATGGAGGCCACTCAGTGAGTTAGCATTAGATCTGAATTGGATCTAGATTTGCAAAGTAAGTTGTATGTATCAGATCACACCTGCTGATTACTTTCTAACCATTCTATCAGTCAAAATCCTTTAACTAGGTTGACCTAACAGTCGTTGTATAAATCCTTTGAGCAAGGTAAAATTCAAGTGGAATGTTATAATTCCTCTAACAAGGCCACTCCTGACAGGGTGATTAAATCCTTTAACTAGGTCACATTTAGCAATGTGTTTTGTAACCTTTAACAGGGTTGGCTCCTAACAGAGCTCACTTTAGAAGAGTGAAAACTTGATAGCATGTTATTGGTGGTTTTTCCCAAATTGGGTTTCCATGTTAAATATTGGTGTCAACTTGTGTGAATGTTTACGTTGTGTTTTACTGTTAATTTTCTGCAAGCTGATTACATTTGAACAGTAAAACTACATATGTATGTTGTTGTTTTATGTTATTGTTGCCGAGCAGATCTGAGTTGTTCAAATTGGTATAAAGTTTAAATGGGCACATCTAGACCTAAGGATAATTGATTCACCCCCCTCTTAGTTATTCTGAATTCATTCTAACAATATGTTGTGCACATTCTTCTATTTTTTTCCTATTCTTATATCTATTGTGCATTGATTTTTGAGATTTAGGGACGATGCAAAGTCTTTAGAGCATTTAGGATTCCCTTCCATGTTGACCCAAATTTTTAATTGTATCTATCTTCATGTGTTATCCTTCATATTTGAGGCATGTTGAACCTGCCGAAATACCCCTGAGAGGTTTTATATCATATATATTTTTATCCCTCTTCTAAGTTTTGATGTTGATTCATCAAATCCCCCTATTTCTCGTTGGATGTTGTGGATATCATGTGTCACCCATTAGGAAATGATATTACATAGAAGTATCTAATATGTTGACACACCACAGTGCCTTTATATCTCCTTAGATTGTCTCATTCTCCCATATGATAAAAACAATCCATTCTAAGGGGGGTTGTTATATCTATTATATCTGATTGTCTTTGTAGAATAAATCAACATGGTCAACCAAAGTCAAAAGGGGTCAAATCAAGTTAACATCATGGATCAAATAACAAATCCATTAATTAATTAAATCTAAGCCAAAAGGGGATTAATTAAACTATGTAATTGATTAAATCAATTAGTTATATAGTTCAAATTAAAGAAATCAAATGCAACCCATTAAAACCCCTTACATGGCTAATTTAATTAATTGATTGATTTAATTAAATCCTAATTACCTTCAACAAAGGGGACAAAGAATCAAACAGCTAATGAGAAGAAGGGATGAAGAGAACATGGATCACTCCAAGGCTTTTCTATCCTCACCACTTATTTAGGCTTTTCTATCCTCACCACTCCTTTCGTCATCTCGTCCCCTATTTGAAACCCATCACTCAACCTTGACCTCAACTCTACCTTGACCTTGGTTAATCAAACTCACCCCCATACCCTTGGAAATTCCTATAAATAGGAGGATTTTATTAGTGTAAGTTTACCAATTTACATTTAGAGTAAGAATTCACATTCAAATTGCATCTTGAATTGAGCGTTTAGCATTGAAGCATTCTTGAAGAGTCTTTTTTATAATGGCAAAGTCATTCATGGTTACATAGAATTTGAGCATAGAATAGGGCATTTCATCTTAATTTGCATCTTAGATCCATATTTTCATCATCATTAGCATAATTCTTGTTTGAGGGGTTGTCTCTTTAGGATTATTTGCAACTGAGAGCATTTTTTTAGTCCTTCTAGCTAGAGATCCATAAGACACTTTTAATTTTCTTTCACTTTCAAAGTTGATTAACCTAGTTAGATCTTTCAAAGTTTGATTGAAAAGTATGTTAAACTAATGTTTCATGCAGGTTTTTGAATTAGAGGTTTAAAAACTACATTTGACGCCCACCATGGGGCTCAAGACTCACTTTCTAAACACTAATTTTGAAGGATTTACTTTACAAATTCTTCAAAATATCAGAAACTCGCACTTGGTCCAAAGGAGCCCGCACTTGGTCTGAAGAAGCTTGCACCTCGGTGCTGAAGCACCTAGACATCAAGACATTACAGGAGATCCTAAGGGATATTTTAAATTTAATTTGTCAATCCATATTTTTAGATATGATATTTCATGTAATAGAATCAAATGTAATGCCTAAGGGCAAATAAAAATGTAAAAGTGTCATTTAGTTGTCATTTGAGGCCTAGTTGGTCAAAAGTTTTAAATGATGTAAAAAAGCCAGGAAAAGGATAAATTAGATGTATTTAGTCATTTGAGGAGTCATATGATGTGTTTGAATGGTTTTTATAAATCCATGAATTAATTTTTGAAAAAGTGTAAAAGTTGTCAATTTGACAAGAAATGTTGTCAAAGCAAAATGCATAAAGGTTGTAAAAATGCAACCTAGGAGGTCCAAATTGGTTAATGGGTAGTTACGAATGTTTTCAAGGTTGGGAAAAACTATTTAAATGATTTAATATGAATCCAAGCTAGAATGAAGGAGGAGAATACCATTTTGATTGAATTTGATAGTCTAAAATCCTTTGTTTTGAAGTTCTAGATAGTTTTCCCTCTATTTCCAGGCCTTGTACAGACATGTACGGCCTGGAAATGGTTTATTATTATTTAAATTTGATATATTAGTGAATAATATTTCATTTGTTTCTGGTTTGGATCATTTTGGTAAAGAATTGAATGAGTTACAAATGTTTTATGGATTGTAATTCTCAGGATTTCTAAAAACAATCATGTTGCAGAAACATGTACAGTTATTTAATTATTGTTAACTAGAATAAAAATTATATTTTAAGAAAGAGGGATGAATTATATTTCTAATGCAAGTGGTTTGGTGAGTTTTTGTTACATTTTGTGAAATTTATTGCAATTGTGGTGAAACCAGGTTGAAACCCTCTTCAATGGAGTTGTTTGCAAGGGTTTGGACATAATTTGAATTTTAACCATTGGAAAAATATAAAATTTACATATTATTGAAGGGGATTCATGTATATTCAAAATTAATTTGGTTTGGGCTTGATTGGTTAAGTTTTTTAAGAGTTATGTTGGTGCCCTGGGCAGATAAGGGGATGCATTTTATTTTTATGGATTTGTTTGTGACAGTCAAAATGGTCTCGGTGTAGAGGACATAAATTTAGATCCCACCGTTGGATGTTTCTAATTTTTGAATATTTTTTACACAACCTAACTCACTAAAATTTTACTGGAATGATTTTGCGAATATGGTCATATGTGAATGTTGTGCATAACATAAATCAGGGTATCAAAACTATCCCATCCAGGACAGATTTGGAAGATGTTTGGTTGGATGCATTGTAGGAATGAAGGAATACTTTGATAGAGGAACCTATTCTATATGATTCAATTATTTAATTTTTGGAGATGTTATTTTTCCTCTAACTAGTTGTTTCTATGTTGGATTGTTAGATGGATCAACAAGATCCTAAGAAGTTAATATGGTTTGTAGGATGCTCTGTATCAAATTGATATCAGAGCCCAGCAAAAGATCTGGGCTAAGAGGAGGTTTTGTGTTTTGGTTTTCTTATTTGTTGCAGGTGCTTATCCACCATATGCATGTGAAGGTTGGGTTGTGTGTAAATACATTGGAAGTCTGTCAAGGGCCAAGAGAAGGTCCAGGGCCAAGGAGTGGTCCAATTGGTTGCCAAGAGACTAGGGAAAGAGGAAATATGGGACTCCTAGGTGAGACAAGAGGTGAGTTGTTTGGAGCAACAAGGTAAAGGTGGTTCTTTGATTGATAATGCACCAAGAAGTGTAACCATGGATGCTCCACTAATAGGGGCACTAGAGAAGAAGATGAAAAGGATAGTCTTGTGTCCTTGAAGACAAAGTTACTAAGGAAAGAGGCATGAAAGTGCAAAGGTAAAGGAGGTAAACAATATTTTTTGTCTAAATTTTCTTGCAGGGTATTGGTTCCATGTCTCCAAGAGACTTGGAAACTTTTAAAGCTTGGTAGTATGGTGTAGGAGCACCTAGACATCATGACATTGCAGGAGATCCTGAGGGATATTTTAAATTTAATATGTTAATCCATATGTTTGGATATGATATTCCATGTAATAGAATCAAATGTAATGCCTAAGGGAAAATAAAAATGTAAAAGTGTCATTTGAGGCCTAGTTGGTCAAAAGTTCAAAATGATGTAAAAAAGCCAGGAAAAGGATAAATTAGATGTATTTAGTCATTTGAGGAGTCATATGATGTGTTTGAATGGTTTTTATAAAGCCACGAAGTCATTTTTGAAAAAAGTGTAAAAGTTGTCAATTTGACAAGAAATGTTGTCAAAGCAAAATGCATAAAAGTTGTAAAAATGCAACCTAGGAGGTCCAAATTGGTTAAGGGGTAGTTATGAAAGTTTCCAAGGTTGGGAAGCACTATTTAAATGATGCAATATGAATCCAAGCCAGAATGAAGGAGGAGAATACCATTTTGATTGAATTCGATAGTCTAAAATCCTTTGTTTTGAGTTCTAAACAGTTTTTCCTCTATTTCTAGGCCTTGTACGGACATGTACAACCTAGAAATGGTGTATTATTATTTAAATTTGATATATTAGTGAATAAGATTTCATTTGGTTCTATTTTTGATCATTTTGGTGAATAATTGAACGAGCTATGAATATTTTATGGATTGCAATTCTCAGGATTTCTGAAAAACAATAATGTTGCAGCAACATGTACGGTTATTTAATGATTTTTAAATGGAATAAAAATTATATTATCAAAAATAGGAATGCATTATCTTTCTAATTCAAGTGTTTTAGTGAGTTTTTGTTATGTTTTGTGAAATTTATTGCAATTTTGGTGAAAGCGGGTTGAAACCCTCTTCAATGTAGTTGTTTGCAAGGGTTTGGATATAATTTGAATTTTAAGCTTTGGAAAAATATAAAAGTTACATATTATTTAAGGGGATTCATGTAGATTTCAAATTAATTTGGTTTGGGCTTTATTGGTTAATTTTTTGAAGAGTTATGTTGATGCCCTAGGCAAATAAGGGCATGCATTTTATTTTTCTGGATTTGTTTGTGACAGTCAAAATGGTCTCGGTGTAGAGGCCATAACTTTAGATCCCACTGTTGGATGTTTCTAATTTTCGGATATGTTTTAAAAAACATAACTCACTACAATTTAAATGCAGAGATTTTTCTAATATGGTCAGATGTGAAAGTTGTGAATAACAGAAATCAGGGTATCAAAACTGTCCCATCCAGGACAGATTTGGAAGATGTTTGGTTGGATGGACTGTAGGAATAAAGAAATAATTTTATAGAGGAACCTATTCTATATGATTCAATTATTTAACATATTAAGATGTTATTTTTCCTCTAACAATTTGTTTCTATGTTGGATTTTTGGATGGATCAACAGGATCCTAAGAAGTTAATGTGGTTTGTAGGATGCTCTGCATCACACCTGGTTTGTCACAACTCACACCTGGTCTGTGAAAGATAGCATTTGGTCTGTGAAAGCTCATACCTAGAAAAAATAAGCTCACACCTAGTACAAATAATCTCACACATGGTCTGTAAAAGATCACATCTGGTCCAAAGAAGCTCGCACCTGGTCCAAAGAAGCTCACATTTGGTTTTTGCTGATAAATAGACTCTATTTGAGGGTTATGTTGTAAATTATATCATTTAGTGAAGTTTGCATAGTATTTAGGAAGCTTTGCATATCATTTGGAAACTTTGAATCTCGCTTAAGGAAAATTTGCATATCTTTTGGAAACTTTGCATCTCACTTAGTGAAAAATTGCACATCTTTTAAACTTTGCATCTCATTTAGTGAAAATTTACATATCTTTAGAAAAAATTTCATTTTATTGTGTGAAATTAGCATATCTTTTAGGAGATTCTGCATAAACATTTGATAAATCTTTAGTTGCATCTGGTCTATGTTTAGTTTCATCTCATCTTTTTCGAGTTGCATCTGGTTTATGTTTAGTTGCAACTGGTCTGTGTTTAGTTGCATTCGGTATGTTCCAAGTTGCATCTAGTATGTGTTTAGTTGCATTTGGTCTGTGTTTAGTTGCATATGGTCTATGTTTAGTTGCATCTGGTCTGTGTTTAGTTGCATCTGGTATGTTCCAAGTTGCATCTAGTCTATTATGAGTTGCATCTAGTCTGTCTTGATTTGCATTCGGTCTATTCTGTATTGCATTTGGTTAATGATAAGAAACATCAAATTAAAATTGTATAATTGATAAATTTGACAATTAATTGATGTTTTTTTTTATGAATTGTAGATGATTAAAAGGATCAAGTCAAGAAAAACTTGGAAATCAATACACAAATCACACAATTATCATCAAAGGAAAGAGGTAAAGAAGCTACACAAAGAAGTAAAATGGATACAATTAGCGATTGAAGTTGAAATGTTGGAAGAAAGGATTCAAGCATGAAATAGGTATTAAAAGATCAATAACCTTTACTAATCATTTTATAACATTCCATATAGTCATTTAGATACTCCTCCCATTTGAATATGATACATCTTAAAGTTCAAAAAGTAAAGTGTAGAGTATCATATTATTAGAAAGAGAAGGAATCTAAAAGATTGAATAAATATGCTAAACAAATCCATAACGCAAACATAGTGGAAAACTTAAAAGAAGAAGAGAAATCATATGAACATTACATCAAAATTCTCAAACTCTATCAAACTAAGTTTTCATATTTGGCTTAAGTATTTGTTCATTCATTTGAGGTGGATTTGGTTTTGATTTTCCTTCACTTTGTTTTGCTTGGTTGTTGAAACTAACATTTTGGGGAGAAAACTTGGAGGCTAAGGAGCGGGAACAATCGCCACTAGGAGAGTATAAAACAAGAAAAATAAACAAAATCATAAAGGCACCTAGCCTTTTCTAGCATAAAAATGAGGTATTCCTAAATCCTTATGCATTTTGTTTAAATTGTGGCAACTTCATTCACACATCTAGCTTAAGGTAAAAGAGCAAATTAAAATCTTAGGTGAAGCATTAGGGGGCTATTCTCTTCACCTTTGGTGAATCAAACTCCTTGACATGATAAATTTGGGATAGAAAGGAGCTAAGTAATGAACCAAACACCTAATTAAGCCTTCATTTTTGTGGATAAAAAGTGCTAGGCTATATGCTCTTCACTCTTTGGGTGAATAAAAAAAACCAAAAACACTCTAATCCCACTAGATTAAAGAGGCTTGGAATGAACTTTTTTAATCATGTTTGGAAGTGAGGAAGTAGTAGGGATATGATCTTCACCCTTTGGGTGGGTCAAACTCCTAAACCTACTTATTCATTTCATTTCTTTCTTTCCATATAATTGCTAGATCTTTAGTGGGCCTACCTCCCGAGATTTGCCTTATCGAGGGCGGTGAGAGGGAATGACCCAAGTGGGATACAACCATTTTTATCCATGGAAATACAACCCACTATAAAAAAAATACATTCATCCTTAATAGGTGAGTGACGAAAAGATTTGAGAATCATACCTCCTCTAGTAATCCTTCAGGATTGTGCAAAATTGTATTTTTACGCGTGTGGGAGGCCTCTGTAATGGGGGATAGACTCAAGTATTTTTGAATGGAATATTTATTACAACTTGGTTAAGTAGAAATCATACATTTTTAAACCTTTCTAAATCAAATTTACCATAGGCAGCTTGACTGAATTATTTTCTTGTGGAGACTATGTCAAAAACATCCGAGAATATACACTTTTATAGATTTTTAGAAGTTAGAAAACATGTGTATTTGTGGTTTCTATGCTTGATGATACATGATCTTGAAGATAAAAAAAAACAATCCATTTAAAATATCCAAAGTTCATAAAAATCATCATTCTTCTCAAAAGGATACTTCTTCAACAAAGATTCACAATTCCCTTTCATGTCGGTTTGGACAAAATCCCATCATATTAAATTGTGTTTACTGAAAGATGAAACTTTGCATAGGGAAGAGACCACACCTCATCAAAATCATAGACAAGAACATAAATTCAATCACATCATGGTTTAAAATAAATGGTCTAGATACCCTAATCATGATAACAATGAAGAGGAGAATCTTATTGCAACTGCCGCAGAAAAAATTCAATCTTTGCAATCACAAATCCAAGACCTAAAGGAAGAAAAGGATACACCATTCAAAAAATACTCATTAAGATAAATTTTTCCTTTTCTATTTAATCATGATCTAAACATGTCTCCATTTCCTTCAAAAAAATAGGCATCTAAGCATGAAAAACCCATCTATGATCAAGAACAACTTCATGACCATCCTATCTTTGATCAAGAGAATGAAGAGGAAGATACATCAAATTTCATTGAGATTCTTGTCTATCAATCATATGAAAACAATGAACTAGTTCATCATGATCTTGAATCCAATACCTCTTTGGAAAATACACAAGAATTTAAATGTCCATTGGATAGATCATTTACTCCTTTGGGAAAATCTTATGAATCATCTTTGGAAGAACTCCTTGAAAACAATCTCATCATGTTGCCTCAAATGAATTCATGTGGATTTACATTTTTGAGAAACTATTGTGCATACCATCGAAAAAATAGATATAAAATTTCAAATTGTGTGGCGTTGAAACATAAAATCCAAGATCTAATTGATGATGACATAATTGAAGTGCAAACTCCTAATGAGCCATCTAATGGAGAACAAGATACTACTCTCAAGCAACATCTAAACCATGAATCTATGTCTAGCAATGGTCCTCATGCAACCTATGACTTTTCCACCATTCCTCCATCCACTAAAGCTTCACACCTAGCTATACCATCTCCATAAAAAATTGCACCTAAGGATGATACTTTTCATTTTGACTATGTATACCCTTAAGGGCTACCTCTAAAAGAGATACAAGATAACCCACATTACTTTGTAAATTTCTTCCATGATTCAAATATCTTAGACCGTGAGCCATCATGTACTTTAATGCCTATCATGCCTATTCAAAATTATGCTTCATCATACCTTCAAGAATCCCCCATGCATATCCAAACTAACACCTTGTCCTTAGTAGTGGATCCATTTCAATAAGGTAAGTCAAAGTGTGAAGAAACAAGTCTTAGTAAAGATCAAGATCAACATGCTATCTAATCCTATCCAATATTTGACCAAGATTCCATATCCCTAGAGTCTCATGATGATTCTATTAGGCCCTTAGACTTCCTCCAAGATTATATCCCTCCATGTCAAGACAAAGTATCCTTTCAAACCTCACACCGTATTCATCTCCTAAGAAAGATCAGGATATCCCTTTTGCCATTTCCAATGAGCCTATTTAAAATCAAGAGAAAATTACCCTTTCTAAACCATCTAATGATACCTTCCAATCTCAAGAAAAAATTATCCCTCCAAGCCCTATATCTTATCCACCTCCTAAGTAAGATCAGGATATCCCTTCCACCATTTCCAATGTACCTATTGAAAACCAAGAGAAAAGTACCTTCTCTACCTTCATCTCCATATCTCCTCTTACGAGATCCATTTCCATTCCCACCCCATACAATAAAACTCTTCCATGTCAATATCAAAGTATCCCATCAAATAATTGTCATGATCCTCCATGTCTACCTCAAAAATCTATCATTCCTCCCAATCCATTTAATGATAATAAACACCCTCACGCTTCAACTGCTCCTATCAAAGCTACCAATGAGCCCAGTGAGATAAAGATAAATCTAAAAGATGATGACCATGGAAATATAGCTCACTCTAAAGATATTGATACCCCTTTCACACCTTATCTCCCTCCATTTAAACCTAACCATACACCTTCCCCATCTTCCAAATTCATTTTGGGTCACTATATCCCAAAGCTAAAGTCTCCATTATCCAAATCCATTTTGGGTCCCTATTTCCAAAAGATATAATCTTCATCCCTTCCATCCATATTGGATCGTTATATTTCTCCATCAACCATGCCTACAATTCCTAGATTGTCATCCACTTACCCTATCATTTATCAAGAAAAACTAAGGCACACATACTTGAGAAACTTCCTGAAGACATTATATTTTTCCTTTAGTATATGCAAGGAAAAACATGATAAACACCATTAGTCTATACTACACTGACAAACATGGCACAACACTACCCGACACCAAGGTTACCGATACTGCTAAGAACAAAGCATCCCGACAAACATTATTCAGTGTTACCCGATGACAGAAAGGACAAAGGAACCCGATGAGTAACCAATAGTGCAACCTGATGATACAGTCAAGAGTGGAACCTGATAGATGAAGGGAACCTGACAATCAGTTCAAAGAAGGAACACCGAAATAATTTCAGTTCACACTGACGATCAAGAACCGACAGTTAGTTACATCCCAAAAAAAGTGGATGTGACTTTCCACGTCATATAAATCACTAAAGTTTTATATTTAGCTTCTTGATTTATTTTAAATCTATTACATGAGGGAAAAGCAATGTATTTATTATTGTTTTTATCAGTTTAACTAATTTAAAACATGCAAACTAAAGGATCAAGGTCAAGTTGTATACCTTGGATCTAGAGTTAACATTGTAATGTGTGATTCTAAAATAGGTCAAATACTTGTATAAATAGATGCTCAATCAATTGTGAATATGTTGTTTGATGATGATTGTAGCCACTGAGAGCATCTAAGGATCAGACAGGAGAATACATGCAGCAGCACAAGCAAAGATCAAATTACTTTTAAAGAACAGAACAAAGGCTACCGATGAGCAGGACAAGGTATTAATCAATCACTATAGGTGATATTCATATACTGTAAGCTTTAAATGGATCTATAATCAGAAATTATGGATTGCATATAGTCAGGTCAAACATACTGTCCACATTCTAACAAGTGGGGTACACTTAAGAAATCCTTTCAAGGAAGGTGGACTTAATAGTCCAATTGTAAATATCTTAACTGAGTGCACACTACATAAGTGTTGCTAAAGCTCTTAACATAGTAGATCCTTAGAAGTCTCCACATTAATACTCCTAATAGGGTAGATCATCAGAAGTGATCAAATTGTAAGCCTTGACTGGCTCTCTTCCATTCTACAGATAATGAAGTTTTGTGGGTGTCATCCCCACCGCAGTTTTTACTTCCTAACAGGAGTTTTCTGCGATATCATATCTTGTGTTATGTGTCTATTACTTTCATGAATGTTTCTATGAATGTTGCATACAATTAATTTTATGAATTAATACTACATGCATAAGAAAGAACATCA
>MU228251.1:2877592-2897216 GCA_018584345.1 Thuja plicata | reverse complement strand
AATCACGAAACCCTAAAGGTGAAAACCCTAAAGAATAATAAGATGCCTAAGTTTAACTTAAGTGTAGAGTATAATAGACTAATAATTAAATAAATTAATTATTAGCTATAATATGACAACTCTAACATTTGATACCCATGCAAAGTAAAGTGCAATATTTTTAGCTACAAAAAATCAAGGCCAAGATTGAGAGTCACGATGATGTTTTTCCTATATCTCAAAAATTGGAAACTGGGTTTCACAAAATTTTTACAGGAATTAGATCTCTCTAAAACAAAAAAAATTCAATAAATTTGGGAAAACCCCAGTTTATAGTTTTTGAGAAATCATCTTCAGAAGAGTCAAAAATATATCAAAGTCATATCAGAATAATAACCTAGAAAGTAAAATTAGTCATTAGTATGAAGCAATTCCAGTCACCAAAGAGGCCAGTAGCTGAAAGTGGAAAAGTGGGTTTTAAGGATAGATTCAAAGCAAGGAAAGATGAAAATGTTTCAGGAGAATATGAGAGATTTGTAAGCAAGAAAACTCATAGAAGAAAGCCATTAAATATGGAAAAATTACAGAGTATGGTGGTTAACCTAGGTCAAGGGAGAGATGATATTTTTAAAATAATCTCAAACATAATAATGCAAATCTTATACAGAGAAACTGAAAGCTTCAAGGAATAAATATAGAGACATATCTTCTTTTTTTTGCAAAGTTGGAGTTGAAATTTTCTACTTTTCTATAGAAGGCCCACAACTTGTAATAGAATGAGAGGATTCTTCAAAAGTACCTGTAGAAAATGATGAGAATTTGTAACAGAGGTTGAAAATTTCTCCACAAACTTTAGAAAATCCTCCAGCATCATACTTCTCGAAACCCTTGGTCGGCATAGCTCAGAGGAGAAATGAAAAAAATTGATAAGTGGATGAAATGAGAGGAGTTAGAGATTTTACCCTAAAGAACATGGCAATTGACATTTTTTTCCTTTTATTTATTTATTTATTTCACTTACCTCCCAATATGGCTTGTGAGGATACTTTCATGCCTTGTAGAAACAATAAACTTTGTATTGATATTTATTAAGTTTGTTAAATGTATCATTTGACAAATATTAATCAATGTTAATATTTGTTAAATGATGTATTTTATTTACCTAATAGATATTAATATATAGTTTATTATTATTTTCCATTATACATAAAAGATGTAATTAGTATCTATTAGGTGTCCATAAATAAATAAAAAACACCTAGTAGATATTAAATAAAAATGTAAATTTGTAAAAAAACATGTGTTTTTTCCAAGTCAAAAGGGAGATAGAGATGGCATTCATGGATCGACCTACTATTTAGGAGAAGTTGAACAACATTTAGAGAGCATCTAGGGGATTTTTGAGTCCTTTTAGGGGGAGTTGGAGCATTTTTTGGAGCCTTAATGGAGGAAAGGGTCATAGATTGACCTTTTCTTCATTTTGGAGTCATTTTAGAGTCCTTTAAGGGCTTGAAAATAGCCCTTATTGTTGAATCCGATGAAGAGGTTTATCCTTATTCTTATGCAACTACTTCTTGGAAAATTGTAAGTATTGTAAACTTCAGTTTGTTGAAAGGAGAGTTCCAATATATGCAGTTCACTACTTTTGGAGTGATTTGATTGGAGTCCTCATAATAGTTTATGTCATATTTTCTATAACTCATTCATGAGTACATTGTTGTTTCACCATTGAGGCTTGAATAAAGAATAGTTTGGAGGCCTATTGTTGAGTTCATTCTATTATATGTAAATTACTGATTTGATGTTATTTTTGTGATTCATTATTATAATCCTTAAGTGTGTCTCAGTCCCAACATCTGTGAATGAACATGCTATCAGGAGGAGATACAATACCCATTTTAATTGATCCAGATGTGGAGTCAGCCACAAAGGTAGGTGGATATCCAGGCGCATATCCAGTTCTGTATAAAGATCCCATAGCGGATTGTGTGCCCAATGGTTGAGGCAAGTGCAGTGGTTTGATCATTATTGTTATTGAATAGTAACCCTCTCTTGTTAAGTTGAGTCTCGGCCCCTTAGAATAGTAGGGCCCTGGTGTTGAAGCCTATAGTAGGGGCCCACCCTACTTACCAAAACTATTGCTTCCAACAAATAATATGGATTTATATTTTAGTTCAGTTGTTAATTATGAAATTATTCTTTCCTATTAACTTGTAACTAAAATCAGTCCTTCTTATGAACTACTTATATGCTAAGTATTTTTAAATTAATATTGCGTCCAGTATTGAACTATTTCAAAGGCTTCATTGTGTTTATAAAAATAGTGCATTCATAATAGATTTCAGTGCATCACCTTACGCTTATACAAAGTTTTAAGTTAATTTTGATTTATGCAAGCCTTCTATCCCTTTTCCAACCAGCTCTAGTTTTCCATTAAGTCTTTTAGAAGAAGTATAAGAGAGGAGGCCAACCTTCTTCGGAGGTTCATTTTAGTTTTAAATAGCCCACATATTTTTAAATGATCCCATGTTATTCCAGAATGTCAAGTTTTTATGCAATTTGATAAGCGTGCATTTCTGAGAACTAACAACAACAAAAAAGGGACGATAACAAGTCGCAACTGATGAGACATGAATAAAGTGAATTAAATCATGAAACCAATCAAACAAGTCAATGAGAGAATAGAGCACAAGAGCACACCTTGGGAGAAACAACTAATTTAATTTAAATTTTGTAAACCCTAGGACACAAAATATACACTTAAAACAGTAAAAAACATAAAATGATGTATATTTTGAGGATCCAACTATGGCTCTAGTTGGGAATGAACTCCCCTTGCATGCATGGAGAGAATCTAGATTTCTAGTACACAAACAAAAAGCTTACCCATTGGGTTCCTTATTCATTGAATGCTCAAATATGAAAATCTCAGATCCAAACTCCATGTGGAGTCCTCAGGTCACCATAAATTAAATATTGATATCTTCCTTTATCAAATTCTCATCACACAATAGTATGACCAAAATCAAAATTTCTCTTACAAAAATTTCATCACACTCATTATAACTCACACCCATCAACATGCTCATACAATCAGAAATGCAAGCAAACTCTTTATCATTTTGAATTCCATCATCAAGTATCAACTCAAAAAATTTATGGTCACATCCATCATGCAACACAAAATCAAGGTAATCATAATATCTTAAAATACTTAGCCTAATATCATCTCTTGTAAAACCTTATCCAACTAGGGTGAAAAACAAAAACTTACTTGACTATGCAACTAGTGTCATCAGACCTTATCTCATTATTATTTGGCACATCAAAGTAAAATGATTCTAGCTCAACCTTGTTCATTCCATCTAAAATTTTATGGAGTTATTCATGCATTGACACTTCTTACTTCATAAATGGTTTATCCTTCCAACCACCATGCATGTCCATATAAAATCCTTCAAAATAAGATTCGTAGAGGATCACAAAAAATATCATCAAATAATAACATTTTTTTTATTATGATCATCACTACTATGGACTTCATCTTTGTTCCCAATCTCTATCACACTTTCTTAAACATATAAACTTTCACTAATCACCACATCTTTATACTTATCATATTCTTCACTATGATTCTCAATTGGTTTAATCTTATTTACCTCACCCTTACTCACCTCTATTTCATGAGCATGATTAGTAGCAGTCATATCCCTCTCATACAAGCCATTTATATCAGATTCAATGTCACAACTATAAGCAAGAAAATCAAACATTGATAAATTAGATAATTCAATTTCATCAACATGTCTACCCTCTTCACAATATAACTCAACATCCTCATAATATAGAAGTGCCTCCTCTTCCTCATATAATGGATTTGAGATTTGATGAAAACCACATTCAAAAGTTTCATGGAAGAATATGTTGTGATTATCCTCTATCATTTCTTCAACATATAGGGGATTTAAAAAAATCTGAAAGTCACTATTAGATTCATTGTGATAATCTCTACTATGATATTCTTCTACTATCTCTTCATATAGGGGATTTGAAAAAGTATGAAAATTATCTATAGAATCACATACCATCTTTTCTTATCGATCATAAAAATGTCTTCATCAGTTTGAAGTGCAATCACATCCTAAAACACATCAATCCCACCTACATGCATGTTGTCATGACCTTGAGAAACAGATTCATAATCATCATAACCAATACAATCAATTTCATATATGATAAGAGTACAAATAGATTCATTACTCTCACCACCATCGTTGACAAAAACCTCAACATTACCCTCATATTTAAAAGTTACAAGTGACTCACATCTTATTTGTACAAGCCACTATGAACATTAGGATAGTAATGAGTATCATTCACATTACAAGGTGAGAGCACATAAGATGAATCAAGAGAAACTCAAATATTGTTAGGAAGAACCTGAGCATCTGTACCCACATAATTAGTCTCACTTAACTATTGTCCATCTAGTAACAAATGTGTCTCCTTATTAAAATCAATATCCTTGCATTATTCATTGAAAATACAACCATCAGAGGGATGCCCTTGATCTTTTTTTTTATCGGTCTAACAATAGATGCCCTTGATCTCTTGATGATGTAACTTATTCATCCTTTATAAGTTCTATTATTTCTTCGTCAACCAGATCCTGGGCAAGGACCATGGGCTCTAAAAGGGTTTCATACTGTTGATTAAAAACATGAGACTCAATCTAATTTTCATAAATTAAAGTCACTTTATTAGGGAGAACCAACTCATGTTCACTTAGGATACTCTTTTCAGGTGCATTCACAATAGAAGGTCGCCCATATGCACACATTTGATAAGGTATAAGAGGTACGGCCGAATTTGAAAAGTATTTATTCCACTCATGCATAACTCATCATTATGTGAATTTATCCTATTAGATCTATATCTTCTCATCATTCCAAGCTCAAATACCCTTTCCAAATCCACTACCTCTTGAAAATCCTAATGTGAATTTTTTGTATCTACATCTCTCAACCATTAACTCATCTTACCATAAAATTCACCCAAGTAAATGAACAAGGCAAGTTCATCACTAGGTCTCAAATTTTTGGGGATCCTCTTCAATTCCCTCATGAATATATGATTTAATGCCCAAAACCAATTCCTCCTTCTCAATATGGATGTTCATAAAATCACCAACAATCAAACCTTCAGGAATCTTCTCACCATATTTCTCAAAGAAATCATATTTGAGCTTATCCTGTGAGATAATAGAACCTAGAAACAAATTAGAGAACAAATCCATAGCATCCTCTTTTAAGGATTTCACAAACAAATTCATTATTAGATCTTCAAATTCCACCTCATAATATACCATTAGATAACTGAATCTTTGAAGATGCTTGTTTGTTACTTCATATTTTAAACCACTAAAACTGTTGGTTTAATCTTATGGAAAGGTAAGTGCTGAGAGGGGAGGGGTGAATCAGTTTTTATAAAAATTTTACCATACAATGATGACCATTTACCAAGTTTAATACATTTCTTAAAACATTGAAAAGCATATAAAGTAAATCAATAAACCATGACACATAACACCATGAATTTTGGTCACGCAGAAATCCTTTGTTAGAGGAAAAAACTATAGTGGGGATGACACCCACAATCCTTCACTTCTATAGAATACAGGTTGCTCAGTTAGAGCTACAATGTTAGCTAATTCTAGTAGCTTACCCTATTAGGAGTATTATACTCAGTCAAAAGTACAAAAAGACTTATTCAGTCTACCTATTTAAAGGATTTTACAATCTCTCATCTAAGAGATGTACCTGGTTAGAATTTTTACAAAATAAGACCCGTTAGAGCCTACCCACTGGATGGGATTTCTAAACTCCTAACTATTACAAAAATGTCTGCAAGTATGCATCAACCATAATCCCGGTCAGACTCTTTATGATCTGCAAGTGCATTACCTCTTTCTACACTCAGTAACTCAACTATTCTGCACCCTATATCTTCTTCATTCTATCTTCAACTCTGTCACCGTAACTGATTCTCTCTTTCTGTAATATTTTCCCTCTTCTTTGTCTCTGTATATTTAGCACCCTTCTTTCATCTTCATGTTTTGTTCATTTTATATGATCTTAAGGTGGTTAACCTAATTTAATCATTATCCTTCTGCGGTTGAGGTGAGGTGGTGCAAGGTTGGTTTCATTCCCAATGCATTTAATGTTCTTGAATATCATTAGTTGAATTGCCTCGTGATCATGTGCAATCATATTGGTGCAATCCCAATGTTCAACCTATCTTGTGTCTTGAATACAATAAAATATTTTCCACTCGGCGTCCAGGTCCAGTGTATTCAAATTTGAATTGTTATGTCAGCTCTGGTGTGTTCGGTAATGAACTTTGATCTTGCTCAGTGACATAACTGCCTGCTCGGTGACTAACTATGTTCTATGTCTTGGTGACTAACTTTGTTTTGTGTCTCAGTGACTAACTCTGCTCAGTGTTGGTTCTCTGCTTAACTTTGTAACATGCTACTATTCAGTTCTCACGCGGTGTCATTGGTACTTTACTTTACCAACTGTATTCCTTAGTGTATTCTTTCTCTTTATCTATTGTCTTCCTTGACTATTATGACTTTGAAAAAATTAACAACAAAAAACTAACTCATAGGAGCATCAGAAACTTGGTAATTTATCTCTAATCTCAAGTAGTATAACATGTGGGAAGCCATAGACATGACTAAAATTTATGGACCTATATGTTACAATACTAAAAGTACTCTAATTACATGGTTGGGACTGATTATACATCATGGGTACACTTGGAACAACATTGGGATATGTATACTGAAATATCTTGAAATGAATTTACACTCCTTTTACAACTGGAGATCTCATAATTTCATGAAACAAAATATATAACAACAACAACTAAGATCTTTTTTCATGAAATATACATACATCTCCCTTCAACATAAAAAAAAAGGAAAAGAAACTAACAAATGGAGAAGTATGAAAAAATTACTTCTATTCTTTCCCTGACTTAGTGCTTTCCTTCACCTAATAGGGGGCTTTTTTTTGTTCATAAAAATATGAATAATACCTAGATAACAATTACAATAGTTTTTCCCTTTCCTTCTTGACCGATACTTTGTTGATCTGAAACATTTTTTTTCTATTCTCCTTAGGTTGTTTTAAAACAGAGTCGCCACCTCCATTATAGAGGAAAATTTTCAAATAGCAAAGAGCTACTCAATGCACTTCATCATTATGAGTTATCAATAATAGAGTAACACAACTTTCTTAAAAATTGATGCAAAAAAATTACTTCAAGACCAAATACCTTCAAATCTGAAACAAATTTTTAGATTCTACACTTTCTTTGACTCTAACTGGTTCATTATACCAAATATTCTAGGATAGAGTTAACAAGGATTGCAAAAATATATTCTTAGTAGGGTCTCATCCACTCAATAATTTATCAATATTATGATTCTGCACCACATATAATACATTGGTACAAAATTGCTAGATAAGAAAACTTCAAATCACAATGTTCCTAGCAGCGACAATCAATCTTTGCAAATTTTCATCATGATCTAAGATATATCCTCCTCTTCCTCCAAATCTTCATCCACTCTTCTATATAAAGCATAACTAGTCTTATTCTTCCATGCTAGTAAGTTTAACTGAGAAATAATATGTTCTTGTTCATTCTCCAACTAGTTCAAATTAGGTTGTAACACTAGGGAAAGATCACTACCCAGAAGAACCATTTTGCATTATATTCAAGTTGAATTTAATAGGAAAGAGGGATAACCATAAAACTTTGCAACCAAGAAACCCTATGCTATTCTTATCAACCATTAATATAAATTCCTAACAAAGTTTCCATTTTGTTCACGATTTTCTTGCTACCTTCAATCCTAAGTAAAATTAAAAGTCCTAGACTATGCGATTGAAAAATTTGACAACTTATCCAACTCTACTCACTAATTGAAGACAAGAAAAAATAACTCAACAAGGCATAAAGCCATCTTCACTTAGAGGTGTTAGAATAACTGAGAGGGGGTGGGGGTGAATCAGTTGGTTCTCAATTATCCTGCAGTCCCAAATTATTCCAGATGTATATAACAAAAATTTCAAACATATAAATCAACTTGGTGAAATGTATACTGTAATTTAAAAATTTTAGTCATGTACCGAGTAGCAGTAAATTAATACTATGATTATCGATCAATATAGATAAAGTAATGTGTAAAGAAAAATAACAATCCACAACAATCATACACATTGACACATAGATTTTTAACATGGAAACCCTGCTAAGGAAAAACCACCTGGGATCGGTAACCCAAAATATTTCACTCTTTTGAAGTGAGCTAAGTTAAGAACCAGCCCTGTTAAAGGTTACAATGCACACTATTAAATGTGATCTGGTTAGAGGATTTAAAAATAATAGTTCTCTCTTGATCATTCATTCACTATGGGGTCAACAAGAAAACACTAAAAATTCATTAGAATGTCATAATAAAGACTTTCGCGTCCTACTCTGTTAAGATATTTATCTGTAACAATGGTTAAACTGATACAGTAATGATCTGATTCAAAAACAACTTTGTTTGCAGATTTTCAGATCTATGCTAAGTACATAATACCTCTGATCAATTTGTTCACTTTAGTTCATCTGATTCTTCATACCCTATTCTGCTTGATAATGCTCTTTCCTCTATCGCTCGGTAATGTTCACAGAAAATACCTGGTTCTGTCTTTAACCAGTTTGATCAATCATGCATAAAATTTTCATGTGTGCGCATCAGTTGTGATTCAAAATGAATCTCTTGTCTCTTATATAGACATCATAACTCATTTAATTTCCATCCTTTATATTTTTTTGTTTAATCTCCATCGGTCATTTTGTCGCTAAACCTTCCTCAGCAGTTGTGTCAAAAACACATTTCAACCTTCGTCGTCTCATCTTTCTTGAATTTTCATAATCGTTTGATCATCATAAAAAATCTTATCATTTACCTTAGAATCATCAATTTCCATCTCATCATTCTAGTTGCCCTCGGTTTGATTTAACTACTCGGTCAATACCATGTTGTGTCGACGATCCCTAGCTCGGTTATCACTATGCTCGGTATACATTGTGTTTTACTCAGTGTTCACTGTCTCTTGGTGTATACAAAACTCTTCATTTATCGACCACATAAACTTTGTTTGTTCTTGATCTTCAATTCATAATATATGTTTGTTACCATAATGATACTCAAATAAGTTGACATCAATGACATTACATTAACTGATAATATTTACCATCATATCTGTAACTCGGTTAACTATCAAAAAATGACTTCAAACATACAATCAGTTGTAGTCAAAACAATCTCTCCCTTTGGCATTGATGACAACACAATATGAAATATGCAATATAAAAATGCCATAGAATACCAAACTATCATTCTACAACTGCAAAATGCTCTAACTCTCCCTAGCTTGAATATAGAAAATGTGTCAGCATTAAAACTCACCATGCAGACTCTCCCTGTAGATTTGACTCTTTTGTTCTTGATCTCTCTGTAGATAGATGTTTCATTTCTCCCTTTGATGGATAGATATTTCATTTCCTCTTCCTTTCTCTATAGGATCTTCTTTCCCTTTAATGGATATATATTTCATTGAATCTCTCTCCCTTTGACAAAAATGCCAAAAACAAAATAAACAACTCTTCAGTAGCCAAAAATATCTCTAGTTTTTAGTGCAGTAGAATAAGTACCTTGCAGTGTACTGATATATCTTTGTCAATTTAGTTCAGCTTTGCATCAACATGATTGATATTCTGATTAATTTTAGGTTGATGCAACCTCCTAGTCAGCTTAGGGACTGATAGACCAGGGACAAACCCCTAGTCTACCCCTCAAGTACTCAAATGTATCCTTCGATAAGGGTTTAGTGAATATGTCTACAATTTGTTCATTTGATTGTACATATTCCAATATTACTTGTTTATCTTGTACTTGTTACCTCAAGTAGTGATATTTGATAGATATATGCTTGGTCTTTGCATGCATCACAGTGTTCTTTGAAATATTTATTGCACTAGTATTATCACAATAAATTATCACTGGGTCAGTGATCTCTTCATTCATACCTGTCAAAATTTGTTTTATCCATGCTATGTTTAAATAGTTTGCAGCAACAACAACATATTCTACCTCTGCAGTTGACTAAGATATGCATCCTTTCTTTTTACTTACCCAAGTAACTAATATTTCTCCTATAAAGAATGCTCCACCAGTAGTGCTCTTTATATCATCAATGTTCCCAGCCCAATTAGCATCAGTGTAAACTTTCAGTTCAAACTTGCAATCCCTCTTGTACCATAATCCATAGTCTTCAGTTTTCTTCAGATATCTTAAAATTATTTTTACAATAGTCATATGTGATTTTCTAGGATTAGCAGAAAATATTGCTACAATTCCAACTGCGTGTGCTATTTCTGGTCTTGTGTGAACAACATACATCAACTTTCCAAGCATAGATTTGTACAAAGTCTGGTTTGCCTCAGGTGCCTTATCTTCTTTTGTCAGTTTTCATCCTATCACCATAGGTGTACCAGCTGGTTTTGATTCTTCTATTCTGAATGTCTTCAGTACTTCCTTGATGTATATTGATTGAGTAATGTAGATACCTTCAGTCTATTGTAAAATTTGCAAGACAAGAAAAAATTTGATCTCTCCAAACTTTGACATTTCAAATTCTTTCCTCATTTCATCATAAAATGATGTGCATAGGTTATCATTTCCTCTAAATATAATATCATCAACAAAAATTGCAGCAATTAGAGTTTTATCTTCATTTCCTCCTTTCAAATACAAATTTTTGTTATCACTTGTTCTAATAAATCCAATACTAATAAGATAGGAGTGTAGTCTTTCGTACCATGCTCTCGATGATTTTTTCAACCCATATAAAGCTTTATGTAACTTACATACCATGTTTGTCTGATCAGGATCAACAAATCCCTCAGGTTGTTTAATGTATACCTCTTATTCTAGTATTCCATTCAAAAATGTAGATTTAACATCCATCTAATATACTTTGAATCCTTTATATGCTTCATATGCAAGTAATATTCTAACTCCTTCAAGTCTAGCAACAGGTGAAAAATTTTCTCCATAGTCAATACCTTCTTCTTGTGCATACCCTTTACATACTAATCTTGCTATATTTCTGGTTACATCTTCATTCTCATTCAATTTGTTTCTGAATATCCATTTGGTGCCAATGACATTCTTATTACTCAGTCTTGGTAATAATGTCCATGTTTTTTTTTTCTGTATCTGCTCAATTTCTTCATTCATTGCATTAATCCATTCTTCATTTCCAAGTGCATCTCTAACATTCTTAGGCCCAAATTCACAAATCAAACATGTGTTGTCTTTCAACTTACTTTGAGTCATCATCCCAGATCTTTTATCTCCAATAATCTGATTCTATGGATGATGTCATCTTACATATTTTTCAAGTATAGGTTCAATTTTATGTTCTTCACCATGTTCTCTAGTAGGTCCATTATGACCTGGATCACGATCTTCATTTGTATCCTTTTCTTGATTCTCGGTTTGTGCTTCTTGTTGCTCGGTAACATTACCCTGTTGCACGGTAATGTTAGGTATCTATGCAGGAAAAGTATCAGGTTCTTCCATGTAGACAAATCTACTGTAATATTCGGGTTCTTTTATGATTTCCTCATCATTCTTCTCAAAAAAATCATCAACTCTCACATTTTTACTTTCAATGATCTTGTTAGAAGTCTTGTTCAAAAATTTACAAGCTTTACTCTTAGTAGAATATCCAAGAAATATTCCTTCATCACTTTTTGAATCAAATTTACCATTTTGATGATCTTTTAGAATATAGAAATGACTTCCAAATATTTTAAAATAACTCACATTAGGTGTATAACCATACCATAGCTCATAAGGTGTTTTGTTAGTATCTTTCTTCAGTCGTACTCAGTTCAGTGTGTATACATCAGTACTAACAACTTCTCTCCAGTATGTTTGTGCGATATTATTTTCAATCATCAGTTTTCTAGCACAATCCACAATTGATCTATTTCTCCTTTGAACAATTTCATTCTATTATGGTGTCCTCGGTGCAAAAACCTGTCACTTAATTCCATACTCGTTACAAAAGTTAGTGAACTCATCAGAAATAAATTCACCTCCTCTATCAGATCTCAAACACTTCAGATCTCTACCAGTTTATTTTTCCACTTTATATTTTTACCATTTGAACATCTTAAATGCTTCATATTTTTATTTTAGGAACATAATAGTCATCATTCTAGAGTAGTCATCAACAAATAAAATAAAGTATTTATCCCCATAATACCTCTGTGTTCTCATTGGTCCACATAGGTCTATATGAACTAACTCCAAAATATCATTAGATGAGAAATTCTTGCTCTTAAAACTAGATTTTAACGTTTTTCCCATTTGACAATTCTTGCACATTACATGGTTAGGTTTAGATAAGCTCAGTAAGCCTCTAACTTTTCTTTTCTTTCTAATATTAACCATGTTGTCAAAATTTACATGACAAAGACTTTTATGCCACAACCATA
Source organism: Thuja plicata (assembly GCA_018584345.1). NCBI lineage: Eukaryota > Viridiplantae > Streptophyta > Pinopsida > Cupressales > Cupressaceae > Thuja > Thuja plicata. The sequence goes on along the minus strand of MU228251.1, from coordinate 2,884,604 downwards.
CATCTTCATTCTTAGCTGGTGCAGAGCACCTCCCATTTTGGCTTGATGATTGGGTTAGATGTTATTTAGGGTTGTTTATGATTTTTTGTGTATTTTTAATAATATCCAATGGTTATTGGATCCAAGCATGTCCTAATATGTTTGTAAGAGCAAAAGTTGCTCATAGGTTCAAAATGTTGTCAAATGGTCTAAAAGTTGTAAAAGTTGCTAATTGTGAGAAACGATGGGACATGGTCTCCTCTAGGGTCCTAAGTGTCCTAACTAGGGTCCTAGGATAGGTCAAGGAGCATCGAGTTGACTAAAATCATCAAAAAGGTCAAAAAGCAAGAAATGCTCAAAAGTTGCTACCAACTTTCAAAAGTTGCTCAAGCAACTTTTTGAAAATATTGCAAGACGTTGAAAATGAAGGAATGAATGGTTGTAACCACCCATGCTTGGGTATTTGAGCATGGGATGAAGAATTTTGGACGTTAATGAAGTTTTATTTGCAGACCACAAGTGTGCACAAACTGTACAGATGTTTTTATGAGTTTTCCTTGCAAATTACAATGTTTCTAAAATCTTGTATGGTTGTGTACGGATTGGATTGTAAAATATGACTTCATGAGAGTGTAGAGTTTTGTTTTATCTTTCTTTTTCTTATTCAATTTTGATTTCAAGTTTAGGGATTGTAAAGTTACACTTTGTTTTAGGTGACTGTGTCTGCAACTTCCATTTGCAGAGTTGCTGGAACAAATATGGCTCTAACCTAAGAATCCAAAGTTGAAAATTAATGAGTCCTTGTGTAATGGTAGGTTAGGTTCTTTACATAGTGTTTTGGTTTCAGTTTTTGTTCTTGCAACTGAACTCCTAGTTTTGGAGTGATGCCCTAGGCTGAGTTCTTAGAGTAGGTGAGCTAGGACAGTGTGAAGATCTAATTGGAAGAGCACACCCATGATCTTGTACAAACATATAAGTGGCATGTGTGGAAGCCCTAGAGTGTCCCCTTTAAGGATAAAATGGTTTTAGGAGTTAATAAGAAGTTTTAAGACTTTGCGGATGCATTTTGCATAGACTGGTCTAGAGGCCTAAAATATAGCCTAGAAAATAGGGCCTAATACAATTTGGGGTTGTGGGTGTTTTGAAGACTTGCAGCTTTGGATTCTTGAAGGTCTAGGTGATAGATTTCAGAATCATATAATATTCCATGGGGTTGTATGGAATAATTTTCAGCATTTGACCAAAAATAGTGAAAATAGACCTAATTCAATTAGGCCTAATTAGGCCTACTAGTGGGTAGCGATAGCAAAGTGATTGCTAAGGTGGCCACAAGTGCTTGAATTGTCTCAAATGTACATTTAAGGTACATGAAGATAGGAAAGGACCTGAGATGAGTTTGGGGAAGATCCTAAGCAAGGGTTTAGGGTTCTAGAGGGAAACCAAAGAGGAAAAGAAGGTAATTGAATGGCTAGTTGGACTAGTTTGAAGTTGATTATGTATTGTTTCTTCATCATTCAACTATACCTAGGATGAAAGTTGAATGAAGGGCCTTTGAGGATAGATATTGGTGAAGTAATACATTGGAGGTCAAACCATTGGATGGTTCCAAGAAGTGTATTTTAGTTTGGAGAAAGACAAACTCATAGAACTCTAGACCCTCTGCATCAGAGAGGGTATCAGAGCCAGAACTATAGTAATTTTGGTGTTTGTCTGAACGGGAGGAGAGCCAAGAGATTGAAAACATGCCAACCAAGGCAATGAGCAAGGATTCCATAGTAGAATTGGTCCAAGAACTACTGGCAAAGGCCAATCTGTCAAAACCAAAGAGTAAGAGGAGAGTCACTGAATGGGGTGATGAAAGTGAGGAAGAAGATGAAAGCCAAACATGAGATACATCTCGCAAAGGAAAAGAAATGGAGATGGATAAGGAACATAAAGTGTTCTTGGATGCCTTTAAATCCATCAATAAAGATATTATTGAACACATTCCTTACTATAGTGGCAGTTTGAATGGAGAAGAGTTGCTAGATTGGTTCGAGGCCATAAATAACCAATTTGATTACAAAGAAGTGGCAGAGGAGAAAAGAGTCAGTTATGCCAAGGTTAGGCTCAATGGATCAACATTGGTGTGGTGGAATATGATGTAAGATGACAGGCTAACAACTAGGAAGAAGAAAATAGTCTCTTGGGATAGGATGAAGATTAGATTGATGGAACAATTCCTATCCATTGATTATGAGATACAAATATATCAGAGGTTACAGAACCTAGGGAAAAAGGAGATGATAGTAAGTGCCTATACTGAGGAATTTAACAAGTTCAGTCTAAGGGAAAGGAGACAAGAAGAAGAAGTAGAAATGGTAGCAAGGTATCTCAATGGATTGAGGCAAATAATCCAAGATGAGATCGGTATGAGGGCCCCTGATAGTATTCACAAATGCTTTCAATTAGCATTGGGAGAAGAAGAGAAGGATAAGAGGAGGAGTGGCTTCCAAAAAAGAGGTAGAGGCAATAGAGGATTCAGAGGCAAAGTTAACTTTGGAAGAGGTCAAAGCCCAAGTAGGCCAGAAGAAGCTCAGTCCATGGACAAAAATTGAGGAAATCAATATAGAGGTTCATTTCAGAGGGGAGGATACAAAGGAAGAGGCCCTCCAAGAGGTAGGTTTCAGTCATAACGCAGTACTAACTTTGTCTTCATCAACAGATGCTACAATTGCAACCAAGTGGGCCATACTATGGGAAGATGTACTGATAAAGCTACCACCTCATCCATGGGAGAAAGAAGAACTTAGTTAGTGAAAGAAGAGTAAACATAAAGTGTCACCTCACCAATCTCCAAGGCATGGCTAGTATTGGATGGATAAAATCTGATGTTGAGAAGGACATTATTAAAAGTTCCTAGTATTGCAGAGCCACCTCATAGGAAGAGCTTGTTTGAAACTACTTTTAGGTCACATGGGAAAATCTGCAAGGTGATAGTGGACTCTAGTTCCATAGAGAACATAGTTTCAACAAAGATGGTGGACAAACTAAATCTTAGAGGGATACCCCATATAAAGTATCATGGCTAAACAAGGGTCAGCAGGTAGTGGTGGATGAACAAACTTTGGTGGAGTTTGAAAGGAGAGTAAAAAGAAAAAGTGTTATGTGACATATTTCCTATGGATGCATGTCATCTCCAATTATGAAGTCCATGGAAATATGATGTAAAGTCCATTCATGATGGGGAAAAGAACAACTATGTAATCACTAAGCAAGGTAAGAAGTTTCAAATGGATCCTTTGACAGAACCTAATGAAGAGAAGCACGTGGGGACTAGTATGATGCTCTTAAGTGGAAAGGAGATCCTTAAAGTCATGAAGAAGGAAAGAGGGGTCTGTTGTGCAATGATAGTGAAGCCAAAAGAAGAGACAAAGGAGAAAGTCAACGTGCCTCAAGAAGTACAACAATTGTTGGAGAAGTAACATGAGATTGTGGATAATGGATTGCCTAGTGCTTTCCCACCTATGAGGGATGTGAGTCATCAGATAGACCTAATACCAGGAGCCACTTTACCTAACAAGGAAGCATATAAAATGACTCTAAGTCAGAATGCAGAGATTTCTAAATAGATACAAGATTTTCTAGAGAAAGGGCTTATAAGGAAGAGTTTAAGTCCTTGTATTGTGCCGACTGTCCTTGCACCTAAGAAGGATAGAAAATGGAGAATGTGTACCAAATCCAAGGATATTAATGAGATTACAATCAGATACAGATTTCCCATGCCCCAGATTGAGGATTTGTTGGACAATTTGTGGGGTTCTTGCTATCTCTCCAAGGTGGATTTGAAATTAGGGTACCATCAAATCAAAGTTAGGCCTGGTGATGAGTGGAAAACAGCCTTCAAGACAAATGAAGGGTTGTATGAGTGGCTTGTAATGCCCTTTGTCCTAAAAAATACACCTAGCACATTCATGAGGCTTGTGAATGAAGTGATAGCAGACTTTATAGGTAAATTTGTAATTGTTTATCTAGATGACATTTTGATCTTTAGCAGGTCTAAGGAGGAGCACATGAAGCACTTGGAAATGGTTTTGAGGAGCCTACACCAAGAGAAGTTGATTATCAACCAAGAAAAATGTGATTTTTTTAAAACTAAACTACTATACCTTGGATTTGTTGTTTCTAATGGATGCATGAAGATGGGTCTATATAAGGTCAAGTGTATATTGGAATGACCGACACCTAGATCCATAGGAGATGTTAGGATTTTTCATGGGATAGCCTCTTATTATTGGAAGTTTGTGAGAAACTTTAGCCATGTATGTGAACCAATACTAAACACTATTAAAGGAGGAATTAAATGTCATTTTAAGTGGACAGAGGCAGCAGATAAAGGGCTTTGAAATGTTGAAGAAAAAGATAGAAGAATTACCTACTCTTATATTTTCTAACTTCAATCATTTATTTGTGGTGGAGTGTAATGCTAGTAAACTATCTATTGGGGCAGTGTTGAGTCAAGAGGGGCACCCTGTGGAATTCTTCTCAAAGAAGTTGAATGAAGCCAAGAAAAATTAATCCACCTATGATTTGGATTTGTATGCAATGATACAAGCACTCAAAAAGTGGATACATTATCTCCTACCAAGGGAATTTGTAGTTTATACAGATAATCATGCCCTTAGCTTCTTGAATGGGCAAGAGAAGTTGAATCAAAGACACCTAAAGTGGGTAGAATCCTTGCAAGCATATACCTTTGTCATCAAACATAATAAATGTGTTAGAAACAAAGTTGAATATGCACTAAGTAGGAGAGTATTAACTATCCAAGAGATACAATTGCAAAGTGTAGGGATGAGTGACCTTAAAGACCTCTACAAAGAAGACAAATATTTCAAGGATGTTTATGAAGCATGTGAAAATTTTATACAAGGCTTTAAGGTGGAGTTTACTGAATATATCTTGCAGGAAGGACTATTGTTCAAGGGACACTTTTTGTGTATACCTCAATGCTCAATGAGGGAGAACATAGTCAAGGAAAAACACCAAGTTAGTTTGGGAGGCCACTTTGGAGTGGACAAGACACTTGAGTAAGTGAATAGGCATTACTATTGGTCTAAACTATAGTTAGATGTCAGAAATTTAGTGGAGAAATGTCATATATTCCAAAGAGCCAAGGGACATAGTAGAAACACTAGATTGTATCAGCCTCTATCCATACCACAGAGACCTTGGGAGTGCTTGAGCATGGACTTTGTTTTGGGACTGCCTAAGACACCAAGAGGACATGACAGTGTGTTTGTAGTGGTGGATAGGTTTAGCAAGATGGCACACTTCATTCCTTGTAGACAAATCAATGACGCTTCCCACATTGCATGTCTTTTCTTCAGAGACATGGTGAGGATCCATGGATTTCCACTCAACATAGTAAGTGATAGGGATAGTAAGTTTGTGGGCCACTTTTGGAGAACCCTTTGGAAAATGCTAGCTAAAAAACTTATCTTTCTCTTCAGCCTATCACCCTCAATCAGATGGACAAACTAAGGTAGTAAATAGGTCTCTAGGTAACCTATTAAGATGCTTGACTAAGAAGCATGGAAAGTCATGGGATCACATTATAGGACATGCAGAATTTGCCTATAATGACTCCATCAATAGGAGCACTGCCAAGAGCCCATTTGAAATAGTTTATGGGGCTAATCCAAGAGGGATCTTGGAGTTGAGAGACCTCAAGTTGTAGGATATAAGGAGTGCCCAAGGATAATCCTTTGTAGAGCAGATGAAAGAACTTCATGACCAAGTTAAGAAGACTTTGCAACAACAAGTGGAAAATTACAAGACCAAGGCAGATAAGACAAGGAGGGATTTTCAATTCAAGGTGGGAGATTTGATACTTTCCTACCTTAGGAAGGATAGATTGTCAAAAGGAAATCCAACCAAGCTATTGATGAAGAAGATAGGACCATTAAATATATTTCATAAGTATGGTAATAATGCATATGAGGTGGATTTGCCTCCTGATTTGGGCATCTTGCCCATCTTCAATGCATGTGACTTGTATCCCTATAAGGCTCTTCCTTCTGACACTGGTCACAAACTCTTTCCTACTTCGGAGAAGATGATTAGATCAGAGATTTTCCCACTCCTCAACCTCTGCAATTAGATAGTGTATTGGACTCCAAGGTGATTAAGAAAACCAAGAAGGGTACTTAAAAAGAGTATCTTGTGAATTGGAAAGGATTTCTAGATGCTGAAGCCACTTGGATGACTGAGGCATACATACTGAAACATGGAGTCACCATTGAAGACCTTCTAACTCAAGTGACTTGAGTTCCTTGTCCCAGGGGAGTATGGTGCAGATCACCTCCCATTTTGGCTTGATGATTGGGTTAGATGTTATTTAGGTTTTTTTAGGAGTTTTTGTGTGTTTTTAATAAGATCCAATGGTTATTGGATCCAAGCATGTACTAATATATGTTAGGAATAAGGTGTCTCAACCTTGGATAATTCCTATTCTTATTATTTATTTTGTAAAATGTATTTCTTGCAAATAATGTTGATGTGTCGGCATCTTGAATTGTGTGTAAGGAGATCATGGCTAAAATGGTTATGACAGATTCCTATGACACGTAAGAACTATGTCAGAAAGATTCAATGACAGGTGAAGACATGTGGCAACTGATAAATTTGAGTACTATACACTCTTCCCCAATCGTAAAATGGTAAAACCCTAATACGGTTATCTTTTGGAGTAGCCCTAAAAAGTGAAGCACATGATATAAGTGTTTGTTAGGGTTGCGAAGAGTGGTGATGTGAGTGTATTGTTGGAACATTTATGCTGCCTTGATTTTTCTTCAAGGGTTTTGAAATCTTCTGAAAGAACTTGCATTGCAAGTGTATTGTAAGCTGTAATAGTTTTGATCAATGCATTGTGCAGGTTTTGGAGTGCTGGGGTTTTTTACCAAAAGGTTTTCCCCAGGGTATATCATTGTGTCATTCTCTATTTTCTGTATGCATGGTATGTGGTTGCAATATCTTTGTTAAAGTAGTTAAC
>MU228251.1:2829279-2862498 GCA_018584345.1 Thuja plicata | reverse complement strand
TTTCAATACATAGGTTGTCACTAAGTATCTGGCATCTACACTACCATCCTTGAATTAGTCTCATGACTGTCAATAGGCTTTATGCAAAATCTTACTACCATCCTTGAATCAGCCTCCTTCTTAGACTATCAATAGGCTTTAGGTAATATCGGTGCTACTATCATGAGTCAACCTTCTGGTAATCTGTTAGGGTATACCTCAATTACAAAATATTGTTAAGTCCTACTCTATTAAGAGACTTTAATGCTTCAATGGTTAAACTGAAACAAAATGACCTGTTTCTAATGCAACTGAATTGCAGATTTTCAGATCTATTTACTTACAATATATTTTTGATCAATGTATCAACTCAATTCCTTTGTACTTAACTCTTTCTGCTCTATGATGTTGTGATTCACTATCCGTCGGTGTCTGTAGAATTCTTTAGCTCTCCCTCAGCTTGATTGATCAGGACTACATGAAGTTAATCCTTCATCAGTTTCTCTTCAGCATCTTCTATCAGTTCACTCCCCCATGTATCTGATTTGCATATTGACCACACTGGAATGAATTATGCTTGTCTCTTAAATAGACATGATTTTCCTTAATTCTAGGTTCTTTGATTCTTGATTCTTGGCATGAAAAAAAATCCAGCCAAATTGATTTATGGCTTTAACTCCTGATTTATCTCGTAGTTATCTTCTTGCCAACTGTACAAATCACTTACTTAACTATGGTAGAATAAAACAAATAAAACAACCAGTTAAGTCTATCCTTTAGCTCTGCCAGCTAGATATTTTTTCATTTTCTGATCTCTTTGTTCCGTCGGTCAATTTTGCAGTTCGTCGCCAGTGACAACTGCCATTTCCGTCGGTGTCGCTTCAGTTAGCTTCAAGATCTTCGTCCATCGGGCATCATTGGATCTTTGTTCGTCTGGCAACATTAGATCTTTTCTCATCGGGCATCATGTGATTTTGCTTCATTGGGCAACATTGTCTTTTGCTCGTCGGGCATCACTGTGACTTTAATCTCAGTCTTTACCGATGGTGTGCACTCCACCGGTGTAGTCTGTCACTTAGTGAATACTAGAATTTTATGCATTGCTGGAAGCATAAAATTTATTCCATTGGTTCTCTGAAGTCTTTGGCATGATCATATAGATTATATCAAGTTGACATCAATGACAATATAAACCATTAACTCTTTTAATGTCTTGCATCATCTTCAACTTAATATAGTCAATCATTTAATCAGTTACATGTCATCAATACACCCCGTTTACTTGATATTATAGGATCATTGGAACCACACCAACAAGAAGTGATCAAAGAAAAGAGTATGAAATTCATTGATAATAGACAACATTCAAGAAAATGATCATCACTCTTCCAACAAGTTTTGATGGTTGTATGTTTGTCTGTGTAGGGTGTTGAAAATACCATTGTGCTTAAGTGTTAATAATCCAAGATTTTAAGCGCTTTATCCAACGTGTGTTGAAAAACATAGATGTGTCTAAATAAGTAGTGTTGAGAAACACTACTTGATTAAGGTATTGAAAACCACCACTGGCGTCAGTGGAAAAGTGTCTGATGGCTAGAAGAACAGGGTAGCTAACGTTAATTAAAGGGACAAATGACAAGGTGTGGACTTGATAACCAGAGGACTACCCTCAGTGATGAACAAACCCGTGAGACTAAGATGTCGATCAGTTCCAAGCTAGGATGCCAACTTCAATGTTTGCACAAGGTTATGAAAATGACAAAGGGTTAGTTAAGTGCAACAAATCAAGCTAAGACTTTGACAGGCGAGATAGTCAAGCTACGCACTGATAGATGAAGTGCTAGTTACAAGTGAAGTCTATTTGCCAGGTTTTCACGACTTGGCAGAATTTCTATTTTTCTACCAAGGTGCCTATTTACCAGGTTTTCACCAAGGCACTTTTTCTCTTTTCAATTTTTTTTTCTTTTTTTGCTTTTTTACTTTTTTGGTTGATCCATCAAGGTGCATGTTTGTCAGGTTTTCACCAGGATGATCATTCTTTCAAGAAATTTTCCAAATATTTTTGGCTTTTCTTCTTTTTGTTATTTTTGAACTTTTTTAGGATCATTTTCTCTATATAGGTAGTGCCCAGAATGTCTAGTTGTAGAAATTTTTCAGGTGGATTGTGTTGATGGGATCATGAAATATCTCCCCTTATAGAGTTGAGAGTTGATATGATCCAGAGCCAAAGGTTGTAGTAATCACAAAGAGACCCAGTCAGTTGGGTTCAAATTTCCCTTTTGTTCGCGATGTTGTTGATTCTTTGGATTTTCTCTAAGTACAAGATCTCCAACCTGAAATTCTATGTGTCTTACTTTATTTTTGTAACCTGTAGAAATCCTTAACTGATAGACCTTAAATGGTTGAATGCTTATTTCCTTCTTTCATCAAGTAATTATAATTCATGGATTCTGGAAATTTGATAATCTTCATCAGTGATGAGCCCTTGCAGTGAGACTCTAAGTGATGGTATATCTACCTGAATAGGCAATACTGCTTCTGTGCCATATACCAAAGAAAATGGTGTTGCCCCTGTAGGTGCTCTAATGTTGGTTCGATAAGTCCACAAAGATAGATTTAATTGAAGATGTTAGTCTTTTCCTGACTTACTCACTGTCCTATGCAAGATTTTTAATATGTTCTTATTAGATGCCTCGGTCTGTCCATTCCCCTAAGGATAATAGATAGAGGAATAGTGTTGGGTAATTTTTAATTTCTTACATAATTCATCCATATCTTTGTTTTGGAATTGTCCTTCATTATATGTTATAATAGAGGAAGGTATCCCATACCTGCAGTTGATGTAGTTTAAGATAAACATAGATACTTGTTTCTCAGTTGCTTTGATGAGTGGGACCACTTCAACCCACTTAATGAAGTACTCAGTGGCTATAATAATTAATTTGTGTCCATTGGACAAGGAGGGGTATATTTTCCCTATCAAGTCAAAGAACCATTGTTGGAATTTCCAGTGTGTAATGAAAGGTAACAACTCTCTAGCAGGAGTGTGGATTAGGTTACCATGTAATTGGTATTTCTTTCAAGATTTAGCAAACTGAATAACATCTTTCTCCATGGAAGGCCAATTATACCCCACCCTTAGGAATTTATTATCTAATGAAAGACCATTTGAGTGAGACCCACAAATACCTTCATGTAATTATTTTAGTGCATGTTCAGACTTTTCATGTTCTAGACACCTAAGGAGAGTACTGTCTAGACCTCGTATGTACAAATCGTTAGCGATGATCACATAACCCATGGAATTTATTATAAGATTTATCTTCTCATTTATGGATAGTCCATCAAGGATTATTTGGTCATGCAAGTAGGAGTATATTTGGCTATACCGAGAGGATTTAGTGCCCACAATTGAGCATACGATTTGGGATTCTAGGGAATCATAGGCTGGAAAAAGGAGTCCTTCCACTAGGAATTCATATCAAAATTGGTGCTCTACCAATTGTAACATTGAGGCCAAATTATCCATGGCGTCAACGACTTTATTTTTTTCCCTTTGTATTTTTTGGAAGGTGATGTATATGAAGTACATCTTTAGATCATCAACCATCCTCTTATATGGACTGAGCTTCTCATCCTTGTTTTGATATTGATCATTCACTTTATTGATCACTAATTGAGAATCCCCGTAGATGTATAATTCTATGATTTTCCATTCAATAGACAACTTTAGTCCATTTGTCAAAGCTTCATACTCAGCTATGTTGTTCATGCAGGAAAAGATCATTTTATATGCTTTCATAATTTTGTATCCTTGGGGTGTTATGAAGAGCACACTAGCTCTAGGCCCTTGCTGTGTGAACGATTTGTCAAAGAACATTTTCTAGGAGTGTTCGGTAAAATACCTTCATCAGGAAATTCTATGCTCAGCAGTTTACTGTCTTGAAGGTGAACATCCACCATATGATTGACAATGACTTGTCCTTTGATGACATTTATTTCTATGTATTCAATGTCCAATTCACTGAGTATCATCATCCATTTTGTGAGTCTTCCAGTTAGAGTCTTCTTGTTTAATAAGTACTTTAAAGGATCAATTTTTGCAATTAATTTGACAGAATGTCTAAGCATATAGTGTCGGAGATTTTGAGAAGCAAATACAACTACTAGGAAAGATTTTCCAATGATGGTGTAATTATGCTCATAGGAAACCATTTTCCTACTTATATAGTAGATGGCTCGTTCCTTTCCTGTTTCATCATGTTGTTCTAGCAGAGCTCCAAGTGAAATTTCCATAGTTGAGATATAGAGCAGAAGATGTTTTCTTGGTATTGGTGCCATTAATACATGAGGATTTGTTAAGTAATATTTGATCAGTTTAAAGTGCTTCTCACATCCTTCATCCCACTTAAATTTTACACCTTTGTGTAATGTTTTTGTGAAAGGTTGTTCCTTATCCGCTAGGTGGGAGATAAACCTCCTAATTGACTGTAGTTTGCCTTGTAGCATTCTAATTTGGCTGATATTTCTTGGTGGTTACATTTACATAATTGTTGCTACTTTCTATGGATCAACCTTGATTCATTTTGCTGAGATAATGTACCTGAGGAGTTTGCTCGATGTCATACCAAAGGCACACTTTTTTGGATTTAGCCTTAGTTTGAATTACTCCATTCTCTTAAAAATATTTTCTAAGTTAGCTAAGTGTGTAGCTCTCTTTCCTGATTTTGCCAAAGTATCATCAACATAGTCCTCCATATTCTTATGTGTCATGTCATGGAATATGGTTTTCATAGCCCTCTGGTATGTTGCTCCTATGTTTTTGAGACCAAAAGGCATAACATTCCAACAGAACGTGCCCCAAGCACATGTGAAAGCTATCTTCTCCTAGTCTTTAGGTGCTATTTTTATCTGGTTGTATCCTAAAAATCCATCCATGAGGGAATACATTATGTATCCCACTGTAAGATCCACAATCATGTCAATGTTGGGAAGTGGAAAATCATCCTTCAGACAAGCTTTGTTCAAATCCCATAAATCTGTACAGACTCAGATTGATTTATAGGTCTTGGAAATAGGAACGATGTTAGAGATCCAGCCAGTGTATGCAATATCTTGGATGAATTATGCTTTCAATAAATTGTCTAGATCATCTTTAACCAATAGTGCTACATGAGGGTGCATCTTCTTGAGCTTCTGTTTGACTGGCTTGACACCGGGTGCAATTGACAAATGGTGCATTATCAAGTTTGTATCGAGTCATGGCATTTTTTAGTAAGACCAAGCAAAATTGATCTTCTTGTTCATGAAAAATTGGGTAAATTGTTGTTTCTTCTCTTAAGAAAAGGATTGTGCCAGATATATTAATTGAGGTACCTATATTTTTTCCAGGCTGACTGATTGTGTAGGCTTTATCAGTACTCAAGATTTTTCTTGAAAGTGATCAGGTAAGATATCAAGTTTACCATCCTCCGGTGCCTCTGAGAGGTTTTCACCATTGGATACATCTTTTTTTTTACTATTTTGGGTTCTGACACTACCACTAGACCTCTTTTTAAGACTGTGAAACTTGATATCTCCCTCTTTCATATTTATTCTCATTGCACTGGTGGAAGAAGTGAGGGGATCAATAGCATTTAGGTAACAGGACAAAGTGTAGTCATTTGGAGAAGAGATTAGGTTCAAAGGCTCATTTGAGTTCCACTCAATAAGTTCAGGATGGATTAAGGATAATGACCTAGTAGGATCTAAGGATAGCACCACGTTATCATGATCAATACTTTCGACGGGTAAGAGAAGATCTATCATGTTACTCCATGAAGGACTCCCTAGACCGTGAAGCTTTCAAACTTCACTATTAGAGTCGTTGTTAGTATTTTGTGAATTTAACTTTTTTGATCTAACGTGAGTGCTTTAATTCTCTTCCTGAGTGTACAGTCGTTCTAGAATAGTTCTCAGGGGAATGATATCAATTCTTGACATGGACCTAGCTCTAATGTTATTATCTCTGTCATCATCTCCAAAATTCCAATTGATGTTTTGAGGAAGGATAGTCATCTACGAAGCATTTGAACTCTCTCCTTGTTCAAATTGATGCACGTACATATTGATAACATACACTTCAATATATACTGTAGTATCTGTGAGAGAATCTCGTTCATATTCATTGAAACTTGTCCCCATGGAATGAGGTATGTATAAGACATGAGTAGGAGCAACTAGTTTCCCCAATTTAGATGCCTTCCCCCTAGATCATTCTTTGTATCTTGACCAAACTCATATTCATGAGAATCAGTCTGACTGTTATCAGACCTTCCTAGGTATTGTGCTATGGTCATGAAGACTCCTTCATCTTCACTAGAACTACCTTCTTCTAGGTCATCTTCATCTTCTTTCACTGTGACTTATTTTGTACCTACTTGTTCTAATGTGAGTTGGAATGGAGATACCTCAATGGCATGTACCTACATATCTAGGAAGTGTGGTAGATATAGTATGTGATAAATAGTGACCAGTTGCCCCCAGTTCGGTTGTCTCTCCTCATGTTCACCCTTGGCAGTGAAAACTTTAGTGGTGATTATTTGCCATTTGGCAAATGTCGCATGTCGGAGACCCCAAAATTGGCGAATATTTTTCATATATTGGATCGAACCTATCGCTCGACATTTATTAATATTGGTTCCAAATCTCGGGCCCATCTCCCATTGATTTATTTAATTTTTCCATTTCTTACACATTATCGCCAATGGAATATAAATTTTGGTCCCCGTAAATTTAAAACATTCGCCTATAATTTCTAAGCGACCCCAAATCGACGGCCTTTATTCACCAATATTTTTATACATATATATTTATAGGTGGCCCCAAATTTCTCTGACATTTTACAGACACGTGTCTCTAATCGCCGTAATTTTTCCAACTTTATTAATCATGCGAAGGTATTGGACGACCCATAATCATCTCAAAAATAACAAAAGATGTGTTATTTTTTACACGGGCTTTGCCGAATATTTGTATACCTAATACCTCCCACCAAATTTGCCAAACAAGGATTAGTATAAAAACATTTTGATATCTCTATATTTGATCGATAGCAAAGTTTCAGACTATTGAGTGCAACTGCATACTGCATTGGCGAGTCATGACTGCATTGCTGCAATTTAATTTGAGGCAAAGGTAAGTGATACTTATTCTATGACTCTATTATTTTGAGTTCATTTACATTATTCCAGAATAGGTTTGCAAAAATGGCGTTTATTTTCCCTTTCGGCCCGAAATACACCGCATGTCGTTGATCTGTGCTCATCTGACGATCGCCGGCACTGTCGCACTGTCACGGGTCCCATTAACTTTTGGCTTGTCATCTAATGTCACTAAGACATCTGTCACTTAATCATTTTAAATTACAACTTCAGCTTATTAGTTATTACATTTAATAAATGTTTAGTTTTACAGTGTAGTCTAATTTAGATTTTAATTATACTTAGTTGATGGTTAATTCATGATATGTACCTTGTTTATGGAGTAGGTTTGCAAAAATAGGGTCTCTTTTCCCTTTCGGCCTAAAATTCACCATACATCATTGATCTGTGCTCATCCAATGGTTGGCAGTCACTATCTTTAAAAATGTTACATCTCTAATTAAATTAAATATTTAACAATTAATTATACTTTGAGTAATGTTTAACTCAAACTTTAACATTGAATTGAATTCAATTATTTCTATCTGTATTATAATCAAAATTACATTATCACACATCGATATGACACATTGGCAAATTAAAATAGAAACTTGCTTTGTCTCTGGACTAATAAAGAAACTTAATCATTTTAAAAATTTAGAATCTCAGTCTTCAGATTTAAAAATGGAAGTACTAATCCATCACTTAAGCATACTTAAATGTCTAATACACAGGTAAAGCAACTAATTAAAATATTGTAATCACGGAGAAGTCTAAGAATCATTTTTTGTACCCATAAAAAGAAAATTGAAACGAACTTTGAAAATTTTTATTTATTTTTTTCATAAAATTACATCGTACGGTAAAAATAGAAACCTACTATGCAACTTCTTATTGGTATAAAAAAAATTCAAACTTTGTATGTCCATTGTCAAAAGACTAGGGTAACATGAATGGGTAAACTAGGGATCTTCATCTTCCCTTTTGTCTGAGTAGAATTTTCCAAAAAGGATAATCTTTGAGAATTCTTCAAGCCATGTGTAGTCTGACTCATTGATTTCATCAGGTAAAAACCATTTCCAGAGAAAATCCCTCCCAAGACGTGCCCATTTCCTGTGTCGTGTTAGTTTCTCATCATTGAGGTTCAACAGAAAGGGTTGTCTGGCCACTTTTTTTCTCGGCTCCAACAACTTGGGTATATCTCTTGGCCAAGGGATCCCCACCCCTAATTTCGCAAAAATAGTAACATTGACATCATCCTCCAGGAATTTCTCTTTAAAAACCTTCCTCAACAGCATCATCATATCCACCTTCTGTCCTTCGAGGTCGAGGAGAGACGCAAAAAACCAGGACATAATGTCTGTGTAGACATGGTATCTGATAACATTCTCAAGGAACTCTCAACCTAATAACATCAACATAGAAAAATTTATAAAAGCGTCACCACCAACCTCCCTACAAACGGAATTGAGGATTTCTTCTGAGATATTGCCCAAAAAGGATCTTTGGTCATTTGGGGATGTGCATCTCAAATGGATTGGTGTGTCCATCTTTAATTCTCGAAAGCCTAAAGACCTAAAAATCTAAACCTTAAAACTAGAGGCAGAATTTCTACCACCACCAGCTCTGACTCTTAATCTACCAAAAGAAAAATGAAGAAGAAAGAAGCCAGATTGCCTATAAATAGCCCTGACCCCTTGATTGATAGTAGTGATCACAGATACTTAGCAATTAATAATTATTCTTTATTTAATCATATTTAATCCATTTTTCTTAATCTTTAATGTAAATCTTTCCCATAAATACATTATGCGTGTGAGAGATTTAAATCCACTATCCTTAATCTTTCATATCTACATGTAAATCTTTCCCATAAATGCATGTGTACTATTGACAGTTAAAGATGGTAGTTAGATAATGTCACTGACAATGCATTTATTTCTTTTCAAGTTATGAGTTACAAGTTGCAGTTGCACTATCCATCGTCCATGCAAAAAAATAACCAGTATTAATCAATGATCATGGTTACGGTGCAATTTTTAAGGCTTGATACGTGTCATCATTTCGGTGACTTCCTGCAGAACACTGTTTCCTTCAAAAATTTAGCCTGAAATTAAATTTCATCCATTGATCTAGGATCATCAAATGGTCTCAAATAATACATTTAACAATATAAAACAATGGATATTACTAATTAGGTTATGTGTCCATGTGTGATCAGTTATATTCGCAACAAATAAAGGCGATATTCGCTGGACGTGATATTGCATTAATTACAATGTTACATGTCATTATTCCCATGACTTCTTGGAGAATTATGTTTCCTTCAAGAAATTGGGCCAAAATTAAACTTTAGCCATTGATCTAGGATAATCAAACGGTCTCAAATAAGACATTTAATATTATAAAATGATGGATGTTAATGTTAGGTTGCATGTCGATGTAACTTTTTGTGCTTATCGATACCAATGTGTTTAATATGCAAAACAAGTTATTAGTTGGTGTTGGCCCACATGACGCATTGATGAGTCTCATATTTTGAAAATCTCCAAATTAAATATTTATTTTTCCCATAATTAACCATAGATTAGCCAATAAAATAAATATATTTTCAAACAGCACATAAAAATTGCCAGTACAAATATTTTTTCCCTTCAAAAGAAAATCATTCACCTCATATATTACATATTTTCCCCCACATTAATGTATAATTCGTGAAGATTTTATGGAATTTTCATTTGGCAAGAAAAAATTTCCTTCGCCTTTATATTATTTTCCTAATTTGGAAAAATAATTCGCCATCATCAAGAAACAATTTCCCCTAAATTAATGTATGATTCGCCAGGATTTTACACTTTTTCGTAGGAGGGGGTTTCTTAAAGTTATCCCTAACCCTTGGGTTCTAATTCTAACTCATCTTGTGAGTTTACCACCTCTTCCTCGGTACTTGATTCACGCTAGGAAATGGTTGGGATGCTGAGTTGTTTGGTTCAAAGGGAACTCTAAATTGAGGTGGGATATACAACTCCCTTTGGTAGCAAGGATTTTCTATTTGCATATGAGATGGCCTTTCAAATGGTATCCATGTAATCTCTACTTCTTCTTCAGTCTCACCATCAAAATATTTTGATTGGTTTCTTATAGGGTTATTACTAGAGGAGGGATGAAACCTTTGTTCATGATATCCTATCCCTATTTTTTTTTGTTGGATTCCCGAATTCCATGTGTATAGGCTCTGTTAATCCTTTACCTTTACCTAGGGGTCCTTTTCCTTTATACCCCATTTGTTGCATGAGTTTATATCCTTTACCATATTTGTGTGGGGATATTTCAATGTGTTTAACTTCTTGGTCATGCTATTCTCCTTTATAAAGCCAGACAAGAACAACCTTCTCTTTATTCTCTTCTGAGAGAGGAACACAAGCTTTTACCATACCAGTCCCTTCATGTATTTCCAATTTATGAGTGCTACTAGGCTTGAATGATGATGATAGTATGCCATAAGATCTAGGGGATGTAGGGAGATTATCCACTGAGGGAGAAGGGTTAATTTGATACTCTCCCATACCTATGTTGGTAATTTTCAATTTCTCCTCAAAGGTTTTCATCAGTGTTACCCAGGAACTTTCAGATTCTTGATTAGTAGTTGCTTCCTTATTATGCAGAACCATGTTGTCTGCTTGTTTCAAAGTGTTATAGGAGTATGTGTTATCGTCCGGAATAGAAACCTCCACTCCGTTGTTTGGACACTTTACACATTGGTGATACATTGAGGGGACCGCTTGCATGTCATAAATCATCTCCCTAATAAAATGTTATATGCTAGTGGTAAATCCAGCACTTGGAAAATCACATCTCTCTCAATGGTTCCAACCCAAATAGGTAACACAACCAATCCTTTTCATGATCTTTTTTCTTCGTCATAAGATTTTATGGTGATATTTCTCCTAGGAGCTATAGCATGTTCTCAAAAACCCAATGTTGTTACGAGCTTAAGAGTACAAATGTTCAAACCGGTGCCTCCATCTATCAAGATGTGTCTGATTCTATGTTTATGGATCAAGACCTCTATGTGTAGGGTTTGGTTATGCGGATGATTCAGCAATTTATCATCTTCTTCTGAAAAAGATAGGTAGTGAGTTGAAGTTAGATGGTCTACCATAGTTTGGAACCGATCAACACCAAGGTCCTTTGGTATAATTATTTCTAAAAGATCCATTTAAAGGATATCCTTATGTGATGGTGAGATCTTAAGTAATTCCAAGATGGAAATTTGGGCTGGATTTTTTTGCAACTAATCAACCAAATTGTAGTTCGCAGCTGGGATTGATGTGACTATTTTCTTTGATGTCACGAGCTTTAATTTCGTAGTTTTTTTTGGAATGAATTCACTCCCTTAAGAGTAACCTTAGCTTGATTCATTGTTAGCACATTAGTGGATTCAGGATCCTTTTTGTCTTTAACGATAATCACATTAACTAATTGATTAGATGGCTCAAGCATGTTAATCACATTGTCATCATTAGGGTAGGTGTAACTTACTTTATCTCCTTGGTTCTTCAAGGATTCCCCTTGTACATATGAGGTTATGGGTTTCTTGAAATATTTGTGATCGTTATTTGAATGATGCCCATCAACTTTGATGGTCTTGTTATCAATGAGGGCTTCAGTTTCATGAATTCGTTAGTTAAGCATCCTTCTTTTTATGATATTCATAGAAGTGATTGTCATTCCACCACTTAGGTTTAACCATCGGTTCCCAAGACTTTGAATATGGTATCCTGATCATATTGTGAGCCACCAAAGTTTTTAATGTGGTTTCAAGAGGTTCTCCAAGAGGAGTGAAATTTTTCTTGGGTTTTTATATCCAAGGTGCTTTGTCCTTCTGCACGTCTGGATTGTTCTTGAGTGGTGTCAAAACATTCTTATTGTTCTTAGCAGCTTGAATACTACTAGATAGATTGAACACTGGCTCTTTAGGTTTTAAATTAGACGAGTCAACCACTCTGTCATTGACTACATTTTTGTTTTTGTTACAATACCTGTCTTTGTCTTTTCCATTTCTATTGTTAGGATTGTTGGAGGTTTTATTGTCTTTATATAAGGTGAGTTCACATTTTTTCACAAAAACCTCCTCGATGTGGATAGTGCTTTCCACCAACTCACTAAAGGTAGTATGCTTTTGCATCTTAATTGTGTAATTCATTTCAGGTACCAAATTGTTAATGAAGATGTCAATTTTCTCAATTTATGAGATTTGCTAGGGATATCTCATGAATATCTTTCACCATCTTTGGAGGAATTTGACGAAAGCTTCACCATTATGTTGTTTTGTATTGCATAGATTTATCATGTTGATCATATGAAAGATGTTGTAGGATTAATGTTGGATAAAATTTTGTACGAGCTCATCGAATGTTTGGATACAAGGTGAGCATTTTGTGAACCATTCTAAGGCTTGGCCACTGAGGCTTTGTGGGAAAAACCATGTTATATATTTCCTTTAATGCATAAAATCCATGCAGAGAGAACATAATTCCCTCACATGATCTTAAGGGTCACCGTCCGCATTATACTTCAGAATTTCAACCTTAGCGGGAAATAGAGGCATGTGTAAGTTTTTAGCAAACAAAAAGGGACATATAGATTCCAGTGAGTACTTGTTAGAAGTTTTTTCTTTCACTTTTTTAAACTCTCTAAGTTCACATCTCATATCTTGTAATTGTCAATTGTGAATGGTGATAGGAGACTTTTCCTCTTATATAAGTCCTTCAATATCAAATTCGTGAGGAAGTTTAACACATGTAGATGCTAAGTGCATAAAGTATTTATCCTTGTCCATTTGCATAAGGATTTGCATAATCTTTTGAAAGTGTTTGTCTTGTTGACATATTTGGATTTATGCTTCAGTAGGTACCTCAACCAAGGAGGAAACACTAGTGTTGTGACTCAGTCATTTTTAGCTGGATCCCCAATCGTAGGCTGACATTTTCGATGTGTTTTGATGTGTAGTATGAGTCGATTGATGTTGGGAACTTGATGTTTGAAACAAGGGTATTGATTTATAGATTGTTTGGGTGTCTTGATTTGTAATCCTTTGAGTAGATCTTGGTTTTTGATAGGATGATGGTCCCAAAGTAGAATCATCGATAGCTTTTCCCTTTGAATCAAGATCATCTTTTTGTTGTTGGATTCTAGTTTGTACCATGACAGACACTTGTAGTTAAGACTTCAGAATGACTATAATAATAGTTCAATGTCAAACATTTCCAGATGATCACTTGTCTAATAGCTTGGTAAGAGACATGTTGATGAAAGATTGTTGAGATTGGTACAAGGTATCATGTTTTGAGACCTGAATGCCTACTGGATGACACTTGTGACCTAGCTGATTGGGATTGACTGTTAATGAGATAGTGTGTGGTAAGTGAGATTATTCAAGAAAATAGGATGATAAATGATGATTATTCAAGCTAACTGATCAAGAACTGACACCTATTGTGATAGAGTATTGTGATTAATTCATGCCACATAGATAGGAAGTATAGATACCAAAGATCAAGGTAACTAACTAATTTTTTTATGTAATCTCATACAAAAATTCCAGGTTCCCAGGTGATTTGGTTTTGTTTCGGTGTTTTTTTGTATGATAATTCTGGTATGTCAAAATGACAGTGTATAACAGGGACTATTTTCCACTTTTTGAGTGAAATTTGGACCAACTTGCACAATTTTGAGGTGAAAATGTCAATGTTTGAAGGTGTTTATGTCATTTTAGTGCCATCTTAAAGTGATTCAAACACATCAAATACTAAGGAGTGAAAACCAAGCACTTCCTATCCCTTGATTCAATTTGGTTTATTAAGAAAATCCGCGCTCGTAGACTTAGGTACACACCCAATAGCTAATCAGAATATGACCATCACCAAGCACGCAATGACTTCAGTCATGACATTGTATTATCCGAATCCAAATGCTAATGGGGGCATGATATAAATATTATCTTGGGGAAGTTACTATCTCCCTTTCACTTGAATTATCCACTTTCAGAGGTGAATCGGGTGGCTTCTACTTTATGGATTTTAGTAAGGATCTTCATTCGGTTGTATCCTTTGCATCCACGCAAGTGCAATTGAGACATATAGTCCTACAAAGTATCTTAGCACAAGTAGTGATGTAAAGGTGATTGAGACTGAGAAGCCCTACTTTGTGTTAGACATGGGCCGAGTATCAGCCCAGATGACATCCAACTCCCGAGGCTTTGGCCCCAAAGAGTAATTTTTTTCAACGTGAGTTGGAGTGGTGTGGCTTACACCTCATTCTAATGTGGGTTATTCCCAAGAGATTTTTTCCTCAACCTAAAGACCCATCTAAAAGGTATGCATGAATTAAAGTGGATAGAAAAGAGAAGGTCAGGATTTCTAATTTTCTCTCAAAGAGGAGAAGAGCATAATTTCCTACTTCTTTTTGTGTCTACCAAACACACCAAACACTCCAAGTTTTCCCAAACTGATTGCTTTCCTAAGATAAATCAAACATGTTTGGGTTTCTGATTCTTCCTAAGGTAAGAAGAGCATAATCCCTTAATGTCAAATTTAACTCACACAAACAACACCCTAATTAAACAAGGTGCCTAAGAAACCATTTAAGAAGACACATTTTTGTTTCATTGATGGAGTCAAAAGGCAACCTGCAAACACAAATTTTTAGTAGTTTCAACAAACTTTATTTCTTTCAAGTGTCCTACAAGCACACAAGTGTTATTAGTTTGTGATAAAAAGTGTGCTAGTATGACTTTGACAAGTGATTCTTCTACTAAACATTATGAAAAAACCAGTTAGGATGTCAAACCAAAGAGAAAAAAGATCACCAAAAACATGTTAGAGGTTAGAAACTGAAGACCAAATCAAATACACCTCTAAAACACTCTTTGTTTCTGAAATGAAAAAGTACATAAGACACCCTGGAAGCAAAACTTGTACGACAAAACATACAAGACCATACAACAAAATAGGAAAAGATGATCTCCCATACGAAAAATCTAATAGCCCAGTATGACAATTAAAACCATATACATACTCTTATGACAATATATTAATATCCTAAAATGAAAAATTAGTGACCAATGAATTTTCGTACAAGCAGGAATGAAACACAGTATGATAGAAAGTGCAGTTTCATCAAAAACATAAAATTAAATGAAAATTGGGGAAAAAAAACTAGTTCTGCTCCACGGTGGGTGCCAAATGTGTGTGTGGTAAAATGTGGCTTTCAACCTGCAACACCAAACACTCAATAAACCATTAATTCAAGTGGGTTAGTATCAAATCAAAATCAAAATCATTGCACAAACTACCCTCAAGAGCGGCTTATTGCTTCCTAGTTGAAGAGAGTTTGATTCTATGAGGATGCTCATCAATTTGGCATGTAGAATCAGTGACTAGACGACTCCAAAACAAAAGATTTCATGAAATGAGAAAGATACGTGAACTTGCATACTTTTCTCTCGAAAAACTTGGAAATTACATGCATGCAATAAGCAAACTAAATGCATATTAACCATGAGATAAAGCTAAGAATGTCATTACAAAATACTAAATGAAGTTATATGTTAGTTCTTTTTCTTGATTATCCCTCGTATACCAGCGGCTCAGGTATATTCCTCTATAGGCCCAAGCACTAATTCAACAAGGAGAAGAAATAACGTTCAATAAGGTCCTAAAACCTTATGCACTTTGAGCTCCACAAACTCAGGTGGGTATTACCTATCTTCTGCCTTAAATATTCAATATCTTCACAAATAGGAAGGTATGGTGGATGCAATCATAAAACATCTAAATGGTAACATATTTTATAAATATTGATGAAAACCACACATTCTAACATATTAGACAAGTTCCATATCCAATGGGTATGGAGTCACTCTAAATGAAAAGACTCTTAACAACAACATATATCAAATGTAAACCTGCAAATGATCTCTGAACTCGACTATGCCTTACATACTCAATTCACACTTCTTAGAAGCAGATGCAATTATCCAATTCATTACAGTTCTTTACTCATTGAAACTGCTTTAAGGATTTTTAATTCTCTCTGAAAGAAACCCTAAACCAGTTAGACCCACAACCTTACAGAATGATGGATTGAAATGTCCTTAACAATCGACCCAAATGAATACAAGAAACTGAAATAAAGACATTACAATTCAATAAGATTTCACAAATTGCATGAGGTTACAAACATATCTTATTGCTAAAACATATATAACATATAGAATCGTAGCCAAAAGGACCACTAATAGTATTAATTCAATATGCAGAGATTACAAGCCTTCTGTTGCATAAAATTCTCATCATTAAAAAAGACTCAAAAAACCCTAGTTATACCAATTGGCTACCACGAGTTTGGACCGCCTTAGGGAAAAAGGAAACCCTAAAATACAACCACCACAACTCGACAACCAAGCCAGCATCAATGCAGAATAGACAGGGAAGAAACAATGAGATCAAAACCCTAATTTGCCACCAACAAACATTTATGAAGTCACAAAAAACTCTCTTAGGCACCCTATGGCCACATTAATGCAACCTAGAAGATCAGATTGATCCATCTACTTCTCTTCAACTTGGAAAAACACCACCAAGGCCAAGAAACCCTCTGCGCAGGTTTGAAAATTCAAATTGTACTGGCTCTAACAGTCACAGTGGCGCGGGAACATTATCAACAATCGAGACTGAATCACACCTTAAATTTTAAAAAATAGTTGTTGATCTTTATTTAAAAGAAAATCACAAGCACAAGACACCTGGCATTTTTCATAGCATCTTGGTCCCATCGTTGACTTTCAGACACATGTCGACCAAGCATGAACCTGCGATGACTATATTTCATGCATCTCTCAATCAAGGCTTTATGCCCATCATCTAATCATATAAAATATATTTTTCATTTAATCTTCCTTAGCTCCGGCCCCACGATCACAAGATGTTATGTATTGATTTATCACGAAGCCTTTATGGTTAATCTTTGGGCATCTTTCCTTCCAGGATTTGCGCTTACTGTCTGATGAAATCTGATCTACACAACGCATACCCTAACTGTAGTTACAACCCAGTCCTACCAACTGCCACGCATCGCAAAAGCATGATGTCACAAATACTTAACCTTCTCGCATCTTCTGATTAAGGATTTACACTCACCGCTTAATTAAAAATATTTGATGGTCCTGCTTTATCCTTACAATCGTAGGCCCCACTTCCCAGAAAGGACACGTGTCTCAAAGGCGTGAAGCCTTGATAAATATTTACCTCACATCTTGACCATTACAGGAATACAACAACCATCAGATGAAATCAGATCAAACCACATATTATCCTACCTATTTTCTCAGACATTTTCTACGCGGTGCATAGTCGTGAATCCTTGATGATTATTTTCCTCGCATCTTCTGTTTAAAGAATAACACCAATCATCAATGACATCTGATATGACATTTTTGGATTTATCGTCGCTAGCTTTGAAAAATTTTGACCTCGTGATGTCAGAATGGATAGATGGCGCCACGGTGTGATGACTCAAAGTATATTCAACAATCATATTTGTATTAAGGGAAAGCGATCACCATCAAATCAAAATGAAACTGCTTGACACTTGTGTTAAATAATTATCGCGAAGACTTAGGACTTAGGGAAAATAAAACATAAACCCCATTAGGAAAATGATTTAGAAGATAAATTATCCCCGCTCGACGAATAAAAACACATGGTAAAAAGAGCCTTAAGTGACCTCAAAAAGTAACTTCATTTTATAACAAGCATAGGAGACTTAAGGGTTTTGATCACCATGGAAGAACAAATAGGGTTTAAGACATAGCCCAAAACTTATAGAAAGAAGATAGGAACAACACCAAGGAGATCCAAAATTTATAGTCCTAATAGAGGCTCCGACTGAGGAAGGTTGAACGTAAGTTCAACACTAGAATACCAGCACTCTAGGATGCATACTAAAACTCACAACAAAAGTCCTAAAACTAAGAAACCAGGAATATATACAAATATTTATATTACTATGTATGAATAATTAATTATGACAAAAATGGCTTCATAAACTTCCCATGCACAGGAAGGTCTTGCATTTCACCAGTAGGACTTTGCAGAAAATAAGAATCTTTCCCATGTAGATCATGCACAACAAATGGTCCTAACCATAAGGACTCAAACTTACCATGCTTTCCTTTTTTTCTAATCTTACATTTCATTAGAGCACAATGTCATTCACATGAAATTTCCTTTCTAGTGATTTTTTGTCAAATAAATACTTGGGTTGTTGCGGGATCTTTTGATTTTGCACTTGTGCTTCATTTTTTATCTCATCCAACTCTACCAACTACAACATTTTGTTCTGCATTAGCTTTGTCACATCTATGTCTTCATCTTGGATAAATTCGTAGACTAGAAACAAATTATTCAATGGTAATTTATCTTGTATTTCATAAACCATTTCAAAAGGGGATACACCTATAGCTCTTTTCATTGTTATCATGTCAGCCTGCAAAGCTAACTTAAGCTTTGAATTCCGGAACCTTTTATTATTTTCTAATGTCCTTATGATAATTTTCATAATGCTCTTGTTACTAGATTATTCTTGTCCATTTACCTGTGAATGATATGGTAAAGAATATGAAACCACTATACCATATTGATCACCAAACTCCTTGAATTCTTCAGACCTTACGCACATGGCATTATCCATAACTAGTTTGCTTGGAAAACCAAACCTGGTCAAGATGTTATCTATCATAAAATAAATGACCACCTTACTGGTTTCCCTCTTGGTTGGTATAGCCTCAACCCATTTTATGAAATATTCAGTGGCAACAAGGATCCAACTATGACCCCCACTAGACTTCTTTGAAAATTCTCCAATAAAATCAATTCCCCATTGGGCAAAAGGGACCTCAACTGAAATTGGATTCAAAGGAAAAACCCCTAAATACACTAGCTTTTTTGAAAACCTTTGACAAACCTCACACTTCTACACAAACTAATGAGTGTCCCTGAATAAACAAGGCCAATAAAAACCATCTCTAAGTATCTTATCTGCAGTTGTCTTTGCTGAATAGTGGCCTCCACACACACCGCTATGTGTTTCTTTCAACACCTTCTCAAATTGAGCTTTACCCAAACAAAACAAGAGAAATCTATTTTTGTTTTTCCAATATAAATCTCCTTGAATCAAAACATATTTCTGAGCCTGAAATCTGAGAGCCCTTCTTTGATTTTTGTCATGTCCTCAGGACATTTAGTATTCTTCAAAAAAAATACAATATTAGTATACCATGGTTTCATCTCAATGATAGTTGGCATTTCATTTTTTTGCATATTATTTACTTGGGTAAGCTCCATATTTATCTGTCATGAGCTTTTCTACCCCAAGCCTCTAACCAATTTAGTAATCTGGATCTCTAAATCAAATTCTTGTATTCTATTAATCCACCTGCACCTCTTTCCATTAACATCATTTTGTGACAATATATCCTTAACAACAACATGAGGTACTAGGAAATTACCTTGGCACATACTAAATAAGGCCTAAAATCCTTGACTTCCTTAACTAAGGCATAAGCTTGTTTTTCCATAATTTCATAGTTTAACTCTGTTGCATGCAAGGACTTGCTGAAAAATGCAATTGGATGTCCAAATCCCTCTTTGTCCTTCTGTAGTAGCACTATAGCAATGGTATGAAATTAAGAAAATGAGAAAAGAGAAAATGGCAATTCATAGTCAGGAGACTTTAAGATTGGTGCTTCTTGAATAACCAACTTAATCCTATCAAAATCTTGTTGAGCTTCTTGATTCCAATCATATTTAGCACCTTTCTTTAGCAGCTTGGCAATAGGTTTTACAATTTCTACAAAATTTATAATAAACCTTCTTACAAAATTTATCTTTCCTAAGAAATATTGTACCCCTTTTGGTGCAGGGGCACCACCTCCACCTTCGAGTTTCTTATTATTTAAGTTACGTCATCTTAAAATTTCATGGGATCATTTCAAGAAATGATAAATTTGTTAAATTACAATGTAATGTATTTGATATAGAGATATTATGACATTTTTAAATCCGAATACAAATATCAATGATCATGGAAGATAAACGGTTTGTAACCGTCAAGATGATCTTTAAAAAGACATCTTTATGTAATCAATCTATCTGAAGGGGAATAGAGAGACTAGTTTTCAGATAGATAGGGTGAAGTTGTAAAAGAGAATCGTCTCTCTGGCTTCCAGCCAGAGAGTTGTTCTTATCATATAGTCATTTATATTTTGTATGCCATTTGGTTCATATTTTGTACTCGGTTTTGGGATCTCATAAATGGATATGAATTTGATCAATGGTGTATTGGGTTTGTTGGAGTATTTTTCTTAATACTTCACCTTAGATCGATTCCATAGCCTTCCTTCTTGAATGATTGTTATATCATTTCATGGTTTTGGGTTTCTTGTTGAAGGAGTTTAATAGTTATATGAATCAGTTTTTGAGAGTTGGTCAAGTCATTTTAATGTTAATGTATTCTGTAGATTCGGTTTCAAAGCCTTCTTTATTGATGGATTGCTATATATTATTTGGTTTTAGAATATCACAGTCTACTAGGTCAGGTTGATGAATCAGGTCTTGACTCGAGTTATTGGTAGTCGACATTTAAATGACCATTCTGGTTTGCTTGCCAAGTTTTCACAACAGTCCCGATTTAGGGACACGATGATAGACTAAATAACAGTTTTGTCTATGTATCAGTTTCTTTGACAGAGAATGGATTCAAATCCATAACAGTTTTCATGAACCGTTTCACATGATCATTATGGTTTTGAACCATGAAATGGCTACCGTAAAGATGGGTGATTAGTTCATGTCGTGTGTAGACCATGCATCGGTAGCCGCTGTGGAGATAAGACTCGAGCAGCTTTTGTGCAGGATTACTTGTATTTGGAAGGGAGCCGAGGGAGAGTTATTTGCAGTGACATCAGTATTTGGTGTATCCCGAATGTGTTGAGCGTCCATCTTGGAGCAACAGCCAAGACTAGTTTATCCTATGATCGACGTTCGTTAACAAAAAGGTGTTGAACTTATATATATGCGTACAACTCAACTATTGCATTTTTGTGGAGGAAAGGTGGTGAACTCTCCTGACTTAAATGTTCTTTGTTTGATAAGTCCCACAAGGTAATAGAATGGATCTCGGTCCATGAAAGCTGCAAGGTATGATAATCAGTGAAGGTAAATGTGTTTTGAGAGTCTGATGCAATGATTTATAATGGAGATTATTATCATATTAAGTTGGCATTATTATTATCAGAGTATGGAAGAGTGGTGAGTCTCTCGAATCAATGTTTCTTAAGGAAAGAGTAATGAAGTATGCAGATTAAAGAATGATATGCAGATTACCAGATTACTATTGATGCTCTCTGCATCAAGTGGTATCAGAGCTCAGTAGGTTCTGAGCGTGTAGATAGAGCGTCGAAGGAGGAAATCTACACCAGGATTTTGAGTTGTGATTGTTGCAGATTCTTGCTACAATGTTTGTGGTCACAAAATTGTTGAGAGAGAGAAATATTTTGACGTCACTCATACACTGATTCCTTTTTCGAAGCCTTGGAGTGCCCATTTTCCACCAAGTGTGTTCCAGAGTTGAAAGGTGTATTGGAGGTGTCAAAAGGATTCTCAAAGAATATGAAGATGTGATGACAGAGAAAGAAGAAGTAGCAGAGGCGTCGATGTAGTTATCCAGTGAAGACAAAGAGGCACAATTTTTTGCAGATTCTCACAAGCATTTCCATGGGACATGGAAAACTTTAAAGTTTGGGAGTATGGTGCAGGGGCACCACCTCCACCTTTGAGTTTCTTATTATTTAAGTTATGTCATCTTAAAATTTCGTGGTATCATTTCTAAAAAGGATAAATTTATTAAATTACAATGTAATATATTCGATATAGAGATATTATAACATTTGTAAAGTCAAATAGGAATATCAATGATCATGGAAGACAAACGGTTTGTAACCGTCAAGATGATCTTTAAAAAGACATCTTTATGTAATCAATCTATCTGAAGGGGAATAGAGAGAATAGTTTTTGGATAGATAGGGTGAAGTTGTAAAATAGAATCGGCTCTCTGGCTTCCAGCCAGAAAGCCATTCATATCATATAGTCATTTATATTTTGTATGCCATTTGGTTCATATTTTTTACTCAATTTTGGGATCTCATAAATGTATATGAATTTGATCAATGGTGTATCGGGTTTGTTGGAGTCATTTTCTTAATACTTCACTGCAGATCGATTCCATAGCCTTCCTTCTTGAATGATTGTTATATAGTTTCATGGTTTCAAATTTCTTGTTGAAGGAGTTTAATAGTTATATGAATCAGTTTTTGAGAGTTGGTGGAGTCATTTTAATGTTAATGTATTATGTAGATTCGGTTTTGAAGCCTTCTTTATTGATGGATTGCTATATATTCTTCAGTTTTATAATATCATAGTCTAATGGGTCGGGTTGATGAATCGGGTCTTGACTCGAGTTATTGGTAGTCGACATTTAAATGACCATTCTGGTTTGCATGCCGAGTTTTCACAACAATCCCAATTTAGGGACACGATGATAGACTAAATAATAGTTTTGTCTATGTATCGGTTTCTTTGAAAAAGAATGGATTCAAATCCATAACGGTTTTCATGAACCGTTTCACATGATCATTATGGTTTTGAACCACGAAATGGCTACCATAAAGATGGGTGATTAGTTCATGCTGTGTGTAGACCATGCATCGGCAGCCGCTATGGAGAAGAGACTCGAGTGGCTTTTGTGCAGGATTACTTGTATTTGGAAGGGAGTCGAGGGTGAGTTATTTGCGATGACATTAGTATTAGGTGTATCCCAAATGTGTTGAGCGTCCATCTTGGAGTGACAGCCAAGACCAGTTTATCCTATGCTCAACGTTCGTTAACAGAAAGGTGGTGAACTTATATATATATATATACACACACACACACACACACACACACACACACACACGTACAACTCAACTATTGCAATTTTATGGAGGAAAGGTGGTGAACTCTCCCGAATTAAATGTTCTTTCTTTGATAAGTACCGCAAGGTAATAGAATGGAGCTCAGTCCATGAAAGCCGCAAGGTATGATAATCAGTGAAGGTAAATGTGTTTTGAGAGTCTGATGCAATGATTTATAATGGAGATTATTATCATATTAAGCTGGCATTGTTATTATCAGAGTATGGAAGAGTGGTGAGTCTCTCGAATCAATGTTTCTTAAGGAAAGAGTAATGAAGTATGCAGATTAAAGAATGATATGTAGATTACCAGATTACCATCGATGCTCTCTGCATCACCTTTGATTTTATTAGGAGGATTCAACATATTAATTGCCTCAATCCTCTCTAGACCTATTCTCACTCCCTCTTTAGACACTATATGCCCTAGTAACTTTCCCTCTAAAACAACAAAGTAGTACTTCATTGGATTAAGAGATACTCCAAACTCCAAAGCGTTACCAAAAATCTGTTGGAGATTTGCCTTTATGCAAATAGTTGACTGTATGTTTTTCATTGATGACAACATATAGTATACAGTAGTGAACTGTATTCACTTTTCAGTATGGATATATAGAAGCCTTGCGCGACTATTTTTATGTTTCAGACATAGTTACTATACCATGTACATACATGCAGATTCAGATTTTTAGTAACAGTTGAGTTATGTTACTCTATTTACCAGCCACAATTTCAGAAGATTGTTTTCAAAAAGCCGACAGTAGTTTTATTGATTCTTCAGTTGCATCTATCCATGGGATATGTGTGTTCAGATTCATGTTTAGTTATGAGTCCAAGACAATTAACCAAAGGCGCTAATCATGTTTCATCTGAAGCATGATGTTTGGGTAATTTTGGTGGAGCTGACTATGTGAAGCGATGTGTCTATTCACTTTGAGTTGCACAGTTCTAATTATGTTGTGTGCTTAGTTTGGCCAACAAGAGAAGCATTGAAGGGATTCCTAAAGATAACAAAGATCATATATTTTGTAGAAGATACTTATAGTAGTTCATTTGAAGATCACCAAGTGTGTAAGTAGAGAGAAGAGACAGAAAAAGGACATAATAGAATTCTGAATGTTTTGGGAAAGTAAATCCATTTCATTCATCAGTTAAATATCTATGTGAAGAAGCAGAGAGTGTATACAATTCATTGGAACTGATCAAGATAGCAGGTCTACTCAAACAGTTCATTATCAGATATAGTGTATATCTATTTTACTAAAGGTTGCAGCCTTCATCATATTAGCAATGAGCTTTTGGATAGTGAGTCCTCAGCCCTAACAGGGTTATTTGTAAAAGACTCCTAACAGGGTCCGACCCTTAACCAGGTCACTATACTTATTGCATTGTAAAGATCAACTCCTAACAGGGTTGTAAGATCTTCTAACTTGGATTATTATACTCAAGTACAATTCTTTGTGGGTGCTAATTCCCACTGGGGTTTTTACCTAGTTTGGTTTCCTCATAACCAAAATTGTGGTGTTCTATTTTGTGTTATCCTAAATGTGTATGTGCTTAATGGTATTCTGTAATTAATTGGAGAAAATAATTAAACTTGCTGATAACTGATTCACCCCCCCCCCCCCCTCTCAGTTATCCCTTGGGACTATTCCAACAAAATCTTCTCTAGGTGCCTTAAACGATCCTCAAGTTTCTTTAAATATGCAGTGAGATCATCCTGATAGACAACCATAATTATATTTATGAATTCCTTGAAAGAAACATCCATTGCTCTCTGAAAAGTGGCCCCTACATTCATGAGACCAAAAGACATTCTTACATAAACATAAGTTCCCCAACGGGTAGTAAAGGTTGTCTTGAATTGTTCTGATTCATTAACCAAAACCTTATTGTAACCAAAGAATCCATCCATCATGGATAAAAGGTCACACCCTATAAATCTTTATAGAATTGCCTCCATATTAGGCAAGGAATAATTATCTTTGAGTGACACTACATTAAGGTTTCTGAAATCAACACAAAGCCTGATATCTCCATTCTTTTTTCTCACTGGCACAAGGTTTGACACCCAAGATGAATGTGTGATTGTTTTTATAATTTGATCCTCCCCGAGTTTCATTAATTCTTCCTACATTTTGATGCTAGCAATGGATTTATTGGCATTTTCTTCTGTCTAAAAGGTTTTACATCAGGCTTTAGAGGAATCTAATGTTGAAACAAGTCCTCTTTATAGGCCTTAAGATATTCATATGACCATGCAAAAACATGCTTGTATTTCTTTAATAAGCTAATCAAATTTCCTCTGATGTGAGGGGATAAGTTCTTTCCAATGTATACCATTTTAGGGACTGCCTCTAACCCTAAATTTACCCCTTCAACACTATCCATTTTTACATCAGATCTTTTAAGCAAGTGACTATCATTGTCACTGAAGATGCCCTCAAGTTGAACCAAACCCTTAGGTATCACATTTGTTGGCAATTGAACAACCTCGGTACCAAAAATTGTTTGCTTATTATATATGGTTTCAACTAAAGCATTACAATCCATTCTCTGGCCCTCATAATCATCCATACATTTAATGAACCTGAGAATATCACCATCATCCTCAAAGACTTGCCAATTGTATACATTATCAGGAATTGCAGGCATGATCTTGGTTTCAATAGTAGAAATCTGAACCAAAGTTATATCACTATTCTTTATGGCTACACTTTCTAGGAAATCAACCATAATGTTATTGGATCTCTCTACCCATTCTATTGAGAAAGCATTAAAAAAACTCTATTTTATCCCAGACTGCATGCTTGTATAATTTCAATCTATCATTTTTAGCAGCATACATGGATCTAATTTGGGAGACTGCTAACTCTGAGTCCCCAAATACTCTTAACAACTTTATGCAATGTTTTATTTCAATCTCTAAGCCTAATAACAATGCTTCATATTCTGCAGTGTTATTTGTACATTAAAAAGATAAGACGAAATAATATTTAAAGGTTGTACCTGATGGGGAAATGAAAACAACACCAGCTCTAGATCCTTCCTTGGAACATGCACCATCAAAGTACATCATCCATATCTCATCTTGATTCTCTTTCACATTTGGGTCCTAATTTTCAACTTTGGACCTATCTTGCTCAATCTTGAAATTTTCCATGTCAACATCCATGAAACCATTGAGCACCTTGGGATCCCTCCTCTCAATTATCACTGGAGATTGTAGCTCCCTATATAATTTGACATCACTCCCATTGAGAGGGATAATAGCATATGACAGGACCAATTGAAAATGTACTCCAACAGTTGTTTCCCACTATCTAGATATCATCATACCATAATGTGGTGGTGTATCAACCACAACAACATCCATCTTGAAGGTAACCTCAAGGAAAATAAAAATATTTACTTCAATACCTTTTAAGGTTCCCACCAGAGGTACCTCTCTATTATCCATAGAAAAACATATTTCAAAAGATGTGTCAACTTTTAAGCCCAACTCTTTCATAACACCATAAGGCATTACATTTGTTGCAGCACCTGAATCTATCATGCAATTTCTTATTAATTGGTCATTCACTAACAAGGTCACATAAAAATGATATATATGAGAGGGATCTTGAGTAATAATGTTCCCTACATAAATTCTAGGAGCCTCCTGCTCCTCCTCATCTCCTTTTTTCTTGACAGTCTTTGCAATAGGAACAATATCATCAGTTATACCTTTGAGTAAAGAGAAAGCAACCTCTCTGTGCTTTTTTTATTTTCAACATCTCAATCAGTGGTAGTGACACCTTCATTTGAGGTAATGTATGTTTCATGTCAAAAGATGGAAAACCTAAGACATC
Source organism: Thuja plicata (assembly GCA_018584345.1). Taxonomy (NCBI): domain Eukaryota; kingdom Viridiplantae; phylum Streptophyta; class Pinopsida; order Cupressales; family Cupressaceae; genus Thuja; species Thuja plicata. The sequence continues at coordinate 2,835,416 of MU228251.1, read as the reverse complement.
CCCATTGGAATTCTTACCATTGCTTTCCTTGGATTTCTCTATTCTTTGATCAATTTTGGGGGTACCTTCGCTTGGATCTAGAATACTATTTTTTTTTGAATTGGGGGTTCAGGAGAACCTTCTTTCATAAACAATGAACCAGGATTTCTCTAATCCGTATCTACTTTCCTATTTCTTAAATTTTAAGCACTCCTAGCCTGAGCAATTACAGCAACAGTGAGAGATCTCACCTCTTCATCACTTTAATTGAACATGTTCATCTTTTGAATTAGAAAAATTTATACTATGATGCATAACATCATATGGTTTATTACTCTCTTCTTCAGCATATGTCATGAGCATATTTACTTTAGGTCTCTCCTCCTCTTGACCACTTTGTTCATCCTCATTTTCAGTAGACCCTGCCAAAGCTTGTGCAACCGCACACTCAAGAGGATAATGTGGAATATTGCAAGGTACACACCAAGAAGAATTATCTACATTGTGTACATTATTCCTCTTCAATGGATCAGGAGTACCTTTATTGTTTGCATTACTTGGTCCCTCTGTAAAAGGTTTCCCATCTCTCCAATTTGTTTTATAGGGCATGTCCTGCAATCTATAAGGCTTATCAGACCTCTGATTTTGTTGTATGTTATTCTGAAAGCCCTGTCATTCTTGTCTACCTTAGCAGTAAGGTCTTTGATTGCAGTAACCGATTTATCAACTTTATCAGTTTTATCTTCTTCCTTGGAAAATCTATTAGGTTGACCCTTAGGGTCCTTCCATAACCTACCATCATCTCTCTTCCCAATTTTACCTGATGCCCTTCTTTTACTTTCTATATTAACATCCATCTTGTAGGCATCCCTTAAAGTAATAGGATTATTATATATTACAAGATAGGCAATCTTACCATCCAATGCATTGCAATATGTAGTAAGACATACATTTTCATCTAACCTCAGCACTTGGAAAATTCTATGCATGGCCTTATGAAACTTCTTTATGTTATTGAATTCATTCAACATATATCTGGAATTCACCTAGTCACAATATTGTTCTTTAAAACATTGTGTAAACTCATCCCATGAACTAATATTTCCATTAGCAAGGCCACGGTACCAATCTCTGGCATCTTCAATTAAGGATTGCACAAATAGCTTCATGACAATATTCTCATGCTCTATTTCATAATCATTCATCTTGTCAGAGAAAGCCTTTAGATGCTCCTCACCAGTTATTACATTATTTCCACTAAACTTAGGGATTCTATCCATTATTTCATTTGGAAAGACATTTGGCTGGCCTAGAATACCATCAAAATATGATTGTTTATATGTCTCCAAATGCATGGGTCTTCTCTGAAAACTACCTCCAATATTTTGGCCACTTGTACCAAGAACTTGGTTCTGATTTTCAATACCCTTAAATGAACTAGATCCCATGGCATTAGTATTAACATTTTTTGTTTTCATCTTAGGACCTAATACAATACTACCTTGAGCATTAGTAGTAATATTAATTGCCTTAAGATTTATATTAGACTGTATAAAATAAATCTTCTTCTTCATTTCTGGAGTAGCAGCATCTAACTCTGCTTTTCCAACTGTTTAACGATATCATCTTTCATTATCCTAGCTCTTTATAGTTCTATGTCAAGTAAAGACATACCCTAAGATGCCTTTACTGTATCTTTGGGCTCATTAATTTGTACACTAGTAACCTTCTATTTACCTTTTTCTAATATAGGGTTACTTTTACTAACTGAAGAAAGACCTTGTAAGGAAGTTTGAGCCCTTGAAGGCTTTTTATTTTCCCAATCAACAATTTTTCTGATCACAGGTTCCTGATCCACTTGATTTTTCTTTAATTATCTCTCCTTCTCCATACATTTTGTCCTCAAGGCATCTGTATCACCAAAACTTTCTTTATCAAACCCTTATAGTTCTGATATAAGCCTTCACCCATCAACTTAAGTTGAGCCAACCTTCTTTGCAAGTTCTCAATCTCAACCACACTTTCCATGACTTCTTACTCTTTATCCTTTTCCATTATTTTCATTAGAATCATTTGTTATTGTATTTCTCTCTCAAGGCATCATTATTTCCAAAAATTACATCAGGATTAGGTAATGTAATATCAGAATTCGGAGATTCCTCTAGATTTATAAGATCTATTTCCCTTTGGTTTATAGATTTTTCACAAGGATCACATCTTGCAGAAAAGGGTCATTCCTTGTGTTTTGGGAAGAAGTATCCAAATTTGAAAGATTTCTAGGTCTGAAATCTCTATTATTTTTCTTTTCATTTTCCCTTCTATACTGAACTTGAGCTACAACCTTTTGTTAAGATATATATTCTTGGACAGGAGTATCAAACATGTTGTCAAAGAAGCCCAAACCATCTGATTCATCACTAACTGGAGAGTTAGCACTTCCTTCTGGGACAGCACCCAAGGGCTGACCTACACTTGAAGCCTTAAACTTCCAAGAACTTCCACTACTAGACTTTGTCCTTTTGGACCAATTTCTCTTATCAGACTTTAGGAGCCCACCCTCCAATTCAAATTCTGGATTTTCCTTTATATAGGCTCTAGTGTTTCTCATATTTTTTATATCTTAAACAAACAAGATCTAAAAGAGATTTGTGATTTCAAAAAAAAACACTAGCCAACCAAATTCGGAGTCGCCACCCAAACAAACTTGGGATATTAAAATATGAGCCTCCACCTTTAAATTTTGGAAATACTAAGGGAAACAATGAAATAAAATTATCTCTTAGTCCCCAGCGGATGGGTCAATCTCCAATTTAATTTGATAATCCCTTCAAGAATCCTTTGTGTTAAGTACCTAGCAAAGTAGCCATTTCTGTTAGTTCTTTTTCTTGTTGATCCCTTGTATACTTGTGGCTCTGGTATATTCCTTTATAGGGCCAAGAACTAATTCAACAAGGATAAGAAATAACGTTCAACAAGGTCCTAAAACCTTCTGCACTTTGAGCTCCACAAACTCTGGTGGGTATTACCTATCTTCTGCCTTCAATATTCAGTATCTTCACAAACAGGCAGGTATGGTGGATGCAATCATAAAACATGTAAATGGTAATAGATTTTATAAATATTGATGAGATCCACACATTCTAACATATTAGATGAGTGCCCTATCCAATGGGTTCGGAGTCACTCTAAATGAAAAGACTCTTAACAGCAACATACATCAAATGTAAACCTGCAAATGATCTTTGAACTTGACTATGCCTTACATACTCAATTCACACTTCTTAGAAGCAGATGCAATTATGCAATTCATTACATCTCTTTACTCACTGAAAATTCTTTAAGGATTTTTTAATTCTCTCTTAAAGAAACCCTAAACCAGTTAGACCCTCTGCCTTACAGAGTGATGGATTGAAATTTCCTTAACAATCAACCCAAATGAATACAAGAAACTGAAATAAAGACATTACAATTCAATAAGATTTCACAAATTGCAGGAGGTTACAGACATATCTTATTGCTAAAACATCTATAACATATAGAATTAGAGCCAAAAGGAGCACTGATAGTCTTAATTCAATATGTAGAGCTTACAAGCCTTTAGTGGCATAAAATTCTCATCATTACAAAAGACTCAAAAAACCCTAGTTATACCAATTAGATACCACGAGTTTGGACCGCCTTAGGTCAAAAGGAAACCCTAAAACACAACCACCACAAGTTGGGAACCAAGCCAACATCAATGCAGAATAGACAGGGAAACAACAATGGTTAAAATATCTACAAATCATATCAAAACCCTAAGTCGCCACCAACAAACATTTATGAAGCCATAAAAAACTATCTCTTAGACACCCTACAGCCACATAAATGCAACCCAGAAGATCATATTAATCCATCTACTTCTCTGCAACTTGGAAAAACATCGTCAAGGCCAAAAAATCCTCTACGCGGGTTTGAAAATTCAAATTGTACTGCCTCTAACATTCACCGTGACGCAAGAATATTATCAACGATCGAGACTGAATCACACCTTAAAATTTAAAACAAAATCGTTGATCTTTGTTTAAAAGAAAACTATGAGCACAAGACACCTGGTAGTTTCTCATAGCATCTCAGTCCCATCTTTGACTTTCAGACACATGTCGACCAAGCGTGAACACGCAATGACTATATTTCATGCATCTCTCAATCAAGGCTTTACGTCCGCCGTCCGATCATATCAGATATGTTTGTTCTTTAATCTGACTTACCTCTTGCCCCACAATCACAGGATGCTACGTGTCAATTTATCGCGAAGCCTCAATGGTTAATATTCGAGCATCTTTCTTTCCAGGCTTTGCGCTTACTGTCTGATGAAATCTGATCTACACGACGCATACCCTAGATATAGTTACGACTCGGTCCCTCTAACTACCATGTGTCGCAAAAGCGTGATTCCGCAAAGACTTAACCTTCTTGCATCTTTTGATTAAGGCTTTACACCCACCGCTTGATTTAAAAGATCTGACAGTCTCACTTTATCCTTACAAACTGCATGCCCCACTTCCCAGAAAGGACATGTGTCTCAAAGGCGTGAAGCCTTGATGAATATCTACCTCGCATCTTGACCATTACGGGAATACGACAACTGTCAGATGAAATCAGATCAAACCACATATTACCTGTCTGTTTTCTCGGACACTTTCCACGTGGCGCATAGTCGTGAAGCCTTGATGACTATTTTCCTCACATCTTTTGTTTAAGGAATAACACCAATCGTCGATGACATCTGATATGGCAGTGTTGGATTTATCGCTAGCTTTGAAGAACCTTGACCTCATGATGTCAGAATAGACAGATGGCATCGTGGCGCGATGCCTCAAAGGATATTCAATGATCATCTTCGCATTAAGGGAAAGCGATCACCGTCGGATCAAAATGAAACTGCTCAACACTTGTGTTAAATCAATCCTGCGGAGACTTAGGAATTAGGGAAACTAAAACATAAACCCCATTAGGAAAATGACTTAGAAGATAAAGTGGCCCCGATCTACAACTTAAAACACATGGTAAAAAGAGACTTAAGTGGCCTTGAAAATTAACTTCATTTTATAACAGGCATAGGAGACTTAAGGGTTTTGATCACCATGGAAAAACAACTAGGGTTTAAGACAACCCAAAACTTGCAAAAAGAAGGCAGGAACAACACCAAGGAGATCCAAAATTTGCAGTCCTAATACTACCATTAAACTAGAAATGCAAGCTAAAATCTAATGAAAGCAAGCTAAGCTACTATGAAAATGGAGGCAAGAACAATGATCAAAACCTAGAACAGAACTAGCATTATAACCTTACTCCTCAAATTGCCTCTTTGTTTGAACAAAGGGAGTTATTCCTTTTATAGGAAATTTGTTGAAATGAACGGTCAAGATTCAACCAAGAAGAACGGTAGAGATGTAATTTACCTTAATCCATGTGGGTTTGATCCAAGTGAAATGTGTAGAAACTGATGAAATATCAGATTCAACTCCAAGATCCAGCTGCATGCAATAAACCTATCACAAGAATGAAACAGCAAAATGGAAAAAGTGAAACCCAGAAGTTTACTCAAAATGTGAGAGAAAAAATATCAACTGAGTTAATGAATAACAATTACAAAGTTCAACCTTAAAAAGGTGAACGAAACCCTAAAAGGGAAAAACTAGGTTGCGCATTATTAATTAAGAATTAATTAATAACGCACCTAAGAGAAGCTTAAGCTAATAGAGTAATAATACTCTAACACCCCCCCTTAAGCTGAACGTAGGGAGAAAGATGACCTAGCAAAACTATGAAAGCAAGAAATGGGTCCCGGCAACAAGGCCTGATCAGGTACCCAAAACAAAGAAATCTCTGTAAACCGGGGAAATAGAGAAAACCCAGTGGGAAAAAACCCTACCCCAAAAAGAGATCAGGAAAAGCAAGCAAAGACAAAAAGAATGAATTTAAGAGACTCTCTCAAAGCCAGTAGTACAATGCGTGCTGCTAACCCCCCCATGAGAGAGGGTCGAGGCTCCAAAGCCCCCCCAGAATGAAAGAACCCCTGGAGCAAATAACAAACCACTGTGACTCCAATGCAGAGGAGTGAAAGTCAATGGGTGCTGAAGAGGTGACCTCGAAAGATGAGGTGTCACTGGAAG
>MU228251.1:2773021-2827580 GCA_018584345.1 Thuja plicata | reverse complement strand
CCCCCCCCCCCCACAATGTATAATCCTATCCCCTATGCACCTCAAATAAAAAACTACAGAATGCACAAAAAAATGAGAGAAAAACCTGAGTTCCAGAAGCCGAACAGGAGCGCAAATGAAGGCACTAATTTGACTGCAAAAATCGGCAACCAAATGGTAAAATTAGGAAATAAGACCTATACCACTGCGTCTGTCTCAGAAACACCTTTCCGGCGATATTTCATTTTTCAAAAAACGATACCGTATGCTCAAGTTACGGTCAAAAAACCAACTGCCCCTCCAAAATACAACTCTCTGGAAAAACACAGAGGCTGTGTTAAATTTGACGTCCAAATGACCGTCACAGACCTCTACGAAGTTAAAATTGACGGCCGTCGCAACCTGCCGGAAAAAAATTCTGACCGCCGGAAAATTGATTTTTCGTCGGAAAAATTTGAAATCACGCCGAAAAAATTTGGCAAGCTGCTGACGTCAGCCCTGACCGCCGGTGGGTGGCTGGCCGGTGGTGGCTGCTCCCGAGCGGTGGTAGAGAACCGGGCGGCGCCGCTGGGGTTCGGGCCAGCTCCGCCGGTTGCTGCGGCCGGCGAGCTGTGCTTGGGCCGGGCGCGGGCCGGTGGAGGCGGCGCCGGGGTGGCGTGGTGGCGGCGCGCCCTGGTATGCCAAAAAATGGCATTTTTTATATTTTTTTTCCATTTTCTGCCTCGAAACTCGTTTCGTACGGCCGTAGAAGGGCAGAAATTTTTCCCAGATGCTCCAGAGGCCAAATAGGTCGAGTTTTATATGATTTCGACTCTCCCGGGCCTTCTAAACGCAATGGCGGAGTCCATTTCTGCTCAATCTGCTCCAGAAGATCGAGCCTCCTCCAAAGTGACAAAAAGAACTCCAGAGAACCCCAGAAAGAGAGGGCTTGATCCATAGCTCCAACCAAACTTGAACAAGCTGCAACAGCAAGGCTCTGATACCATGTAGAAACTGATGAAATATCAGATTCAACTCCAAGATCCAGCTGCATGCAATAAACCTGTCACAAGAATGAAACAGAAAAATGGAAAAAGCGAAACCCAGAAGTTTACTCAAAATGTGAGAGCAAAAATATCAACTGAGTTAATGAATAACAATTACAAAGTTCAACCTTAAAAAGGTGAACGAAACCCTAAAAGGGAAAAACTAGGTTGCGCATTATTAATTAAGAATTAATTAATAACGCACCTAAGAGAAGCTTATGCTAATAGAGTAATAATACTCTAACAAAATGCTCTCGATTGGTCAATGTTGTTCTTGTTTGGGGGAGAATGAGACAAATTTGGTAATTTCCTCATTTAATTGCTTTTATTTGAATTTTGAGTGCTCACACATGTGCGGGGATGTGTGAATGGGTTAATTTAATTAAAAGGGGTTTAGGACTTTTAATTAAACACTATAGTTTAAGCAATTAAGTGATTTAGGATTTAATTAACAATTTGGTTCAACAAGTCATGTTTAATTATGCAAGCAAGTTTGATTAAATTCTCTCATAATTAGGGTCTAGTGATAAATACCTTTGGTTTAGGATTTCTTAAGGCCAATTAATCGAATTAGGGGCTATGGGTTTACTAGACCAATTTTAGGTTGTTACAATAGGAATCCGCCAATCAATGATCAATGAAGCGAATTGATCCCATGTAATGCTCTCATCACCAATCATAGGATCACCAAAGATGCATCTGCACATTGCGCCATCATAAACTTTATCATAATAAACAAGATTGCCCCATGTAGGGATCTTGAATAACCTATACACGACCTCAGGGGTGACTGTCATCTCACCCATCAGCAAATGGAAGGTATTATGGTCTGAGTGTCAGCGCTCAGCCATAGTGGTCAATAAATCACGGTTCACATGGAACCGAAGCATCTCTAGTAAGAACGACAATCCACATCGACTGAAAACCCACTACTCCTGGGGGATAATTGTTCAACCATATCAAGGGGCCAGAGAGGCAATCCGTGGATATACAATCTCTGAAACAAAAACCTATTTTGAAATCAAGTGCAATCGCATTAGTAACATCAGCCAAACTTTGTACAACACTATTCACCTGATCCAACTGACCCTATATCGCTGACACACTAGCCTTCAATGCTTGTATAACTTCACTAGGTGTAGGAAGATCTACAAGAGGAACTGGAACGACTAGGGAAACCAACTGAACTGGAGGACTCTATATTGGTTTCACTAAAGGACCATATACACCAGACAAACTTGCTCTCAGACCTCTTCCTACCCATCCATGAACTAACACTACCCTCAGTTTAGGAGGTATCGGTCCCATCTGTCCCACAGGAGCATGTCATCTTCGCACTCTAACCTGACCTCCACAATCTCTGCATCTACCTCCACCATCTCTGCATCTCCCTCCACCATCTCTACCTCCATCATATCTACCTCCACCATCCCTACCCCGACTACCACCACCTTTAGGAAGATGTATAATCACCTTACCCCTCCCTCGCACAACTCTACCAGGAGCTCTCCTACCATCTCTCCCACCTCAAGCACTTGCTCTTCCACCTTGTATCCTCGCTCCTCTTTTTCGTCAAGGTCCCCCATCTCCATCACCTCAATCATCTCCATCATCATCACCATCATCACTATCCCACTCATCAATGTCCGGGACAGGCTCGGCAAGATCTGTAAAACTCTAAAATGGATACAATGCAACCCATTGTGCATACTCAGGAGTCACTCCTACATCTAATGTATCTACTCTATAATCCCATGGAATGGGATGAATACCCAACACCTCCTCATATGATGCTATAAAATCAACACAAGGACCCCAAAAATTCCTCTGTCTAAACTCGGGTATAATGTGCTAACCCCTGTGGAATGCCATGTGGTCGACCAAACTGTCTCAAAATACGTAGAAAGAAAAAAATCTCAATCACTAAGGTAGTCTAACCAATCAACCACCTCGGCATGAACATAAAAGTTAACTCCCCATGAACCTCCATCCACATCTCACACCCAATATATGGTCTCCAACATACCTGATCCATGTCATCCAACATACGTCTCCAGTAATCTAGTTTGCCCAATTGAGGCTGGACAATCACTCCATGATAAGAAAAAATATACAGTGAACCGACAAGATGAACTCTATCTGCAATGGGTCTTTCTATAGGGAGATGGTCCCAAGCCCAAACCTGTAATAATAATACAAGAAGAAAGTGCAACATTGTGCCTATATACCACATAATGCAAATCATCATATAAATGTGCAAGCACACACGAACCCCAAGAAAATATCCTCAGATATTTTATCATGTCCTCCAAAATGCATCCCCATCCAGTAGCAAAATTGTGCCCTCGTCTATCTGGCATAAGAAATCCTACAATAAATGCCTCCAACACTAAAGGAAGTGGCTCATACTATAGAATCATCATCCTCCATCGAATAGTTTGATCCCCAATGGTCAGATATCCAAATACATGACAACAAGCCTCCCCATCATATACCTGATCATAGTACACCTGCTCTCCCATGGAAGGAATATGGAGAAACCTATATGCATCCTCAAGTGTGATAATCATCTCTCCCATCGGTAAGTGGAAGGTGTTATGGTCTGATTTTCATCCCTTGGCCAAAGTAGTGAGTAAACCCTTATTCACCCTAAACTAGGGCATCTCAAGAAATTACCACAAACCACGTCACCCTATAATCCGCCTATCAGCATCACTCAAATCGGGAATCATATCGAACGACCATGGATAAAGACCATGTACTGCTAGTTTCTAAAAGGAAACCTATTTTTAAAAAATCAAACAATTCAATCAGTCAACATCATCGAAATTGATCGTCTAATGTCAATCAATCAACCTATTATCTACTTTCTCATTTCTGAGTGCATATTTCCTTACTCTAGATCTTGAGGATGGAAAATCACATTTATTTGACTCATCAACCTATAAACCTATTTGATTGACATTGATACCACATCAACTAGACGATCTAGACTGATATGGAAAACACTTGATTTTTACAACAGTATTCAGAACCTCGTCCATATCCATCAGATCGATAAATGACATAGACGATGCTAAAATGCTAAGTCAAAAATGTAAAATCGAGAAAATTATGCATAGGCACTATTTTATCAATCACGGGCACTAAAAGGCTTAGGTGATGTAAAAAAGGGTGTAGGCGCTATAAAAATGTATAGGCACTATTTTACATCATAGGCGCTAAAACAAATTGTCCCAACACTATTAAAAGGGGTAAAATGCAAACACATTATAGGCACTAAAAGAACTATTGGAGGTGCTAAAACTACTCAAAAGTGCCATATTTTAGGTGCTAAAATAGTGCGCATAGGCACTAAAATAATTTATAAGCGCTAAAAAAAATGTGCTAGTGCTAAAACTATTTGCATAGGCGCTAAAACACAAAAACAGGTAGAAAAACATAAAATTTTATGCTTAAAATCCAAAATTTAACTACAACTGATCAAATTTGAAAGCACGAGTTGGATTTTGAGACATATTGGTGCTATGTAGGTTGTTGGGTGCTGAAATATCCTCCCCTTCTCAAACCGGTATTCCTGAATCAAGACAACCATGATTTATACTCGTGATGAAAACCTAGGTACAAGAGAGAAATGACAAGATATGAGAGTGAAAATGAAATGGTAAAAAAGGTAATTTTTATCCCTTTTATACCTAATTTTGAACTTTTGGAGGGGTGTTTTTACCCTTTTCATCAAACTACACCATTTTCGTCCCAATTTATTTATCGGGGCATTTTTATTCCAAATTACATATCAAGAAAGCAATCAAAATCGGAATTATCACTCAAAATTCAAAAAACTCTCAAAATTCTAAAAATCATCAGTATTGTCTAAATGGAATTTTGATTCATTTCTCAAGGGGGCATACGAGCATCACAACGTAAAATCCATTGAATAAGGGCAAGGTTCCAAAAACACAGATACTAAGCATCAAAAAATTCAAAATCATCAATGGAGCATTTAAATCAAATCCAAATCACAATCAAGGATCTATATCTAGGTTTTAACATCATAAATACAACATCACATCATCAAAATCTGCATCTTGACATCAAATTAGACATCATATCAGACATCAAATCAGATATCAAATTCACCAATCCCCTTTGCACATTGATTCAAAGAGGGGCATTTGTATACACCTAAAATTGGTCAACACAAGTCAAAGAAAAAATTAATCAAATACAAGCTATTTTGAAATAATTAAAATCAATAAATCAAATAACTAGGTAATTTAATTTAATTACTTAGTTCACCAATTCATTAATTTCAACTCAATAAATTAATCATGGCTAAAGTAATTAAATCCTAATATTCCTCACCTAGCACTACATGACGAAAAATCACTCAACCAATGGGAAATGAGGAAAACAAGCACATGTATTGCAAAAAGGTTTTTCTATATTGACCATTCAACCTTGAAAGATAATCTTGACCACTCAAAGGTTCTAATCATTCTTCGACCGTGGTTATCTTAACTTACCCCAGCACCTTGGGAAATCCTATAAATAGGAGGCATAATTAAGTACAAATCATGAATTCACAATCACTTTACCTCTAATTTCATATAGAGAATAAGTATTTTAGTTAGTTTGCATCCACTATATTTGGAGGCAAGGTTGAGCTCATGCATAGCATCATCATAGTGGCGAAATTCATCCATGTTAGAATAGATTTGAGCATTTAGAATAGGGAAATTTAGCTTGATTTGCATACATTTGCATCTTAGATACATCTTTTCATCATTCTTAGCATTATTCTCGTTCTAGGGGTTGTCAGTTTAGGATTGCTTTTCAGCTAAGAGCATTCTTTCAGTCCTTCTAGCTACAGATCCATGAGACGCTCTTAATTATGTCAATTTCAATTGTTGAATAATATATATCTTTGGAATTTGAGTTGATAATCATGATTAAACTAATGTTTCATGCATGTTTGTGATTTACATGTTTACACATAAAGATACCTTAATGGACTGAGATTTAGCATCCAAGATGAGATCAGCCTCTTGACCCCAAAAATAGTAGATGAGTGTTTCCAAGTGGCCCTAAGGGAGGAAGAAAAGTTGAAGGGAAAAATTGATCAACAAAGTAGAGGAAATGGGAAAAATTTTAGGGGAAGAGGGTCTATTAGGGGCAGAAATCAGTCCCAAAGACAACAAGAGAGAGGAAGTTTTAGGGGAAGAAGACAAGATGGGAGAGGAAGATTTGGTGTTCCAGGAAGGGGTCCTAATATCTTCACTTGAATGTGTTATAATTGTAACCAAGTGGGGCACCCGACCTACAAATGCCTAGAGAAGCAAGCCTCTAGTTCCCATGGAGGAGAGAGGAGAAACCAGTTGGTGCAAGAAGATGAAGAACGTGTGACTTCACCAATGGTGAATGTTACATCAGAAGTTGGAGAATCTTTGAAGCTTAGAAGGACATCGCTCAAGGTCCCTGTCACTAAAGAACCCCCACAATGAGAGGCACTCTTTCGAATCAATTTCAAGGCACAAGGTAAAGTGTGTAAGGTAATTGTGGACTCAGGCTCTACTGATAATCTTGTAGCCTTAGAACTGGTAGAGAAGTTATAAAGTTTCATGGCTCAATAAGGGGCAACAAGTGTTGGTGAGTGAGCAGTCATGGGTAGAGTTCATATAAAGACAAAATCTTATGTGACATCATCCCCATGGATGCATGCCACATAGTCCTTGGTAGGCCTTGGCAATATGACCGGAAGGCCAAGCATGATGGGGAGAGTAACACATAGACAATCCTAAAAGATGGAGTAACCTAGAACCTTTCACCACTCCTAGAAGAAGGAAAGCATGTTCATGAGGGACCTAGTGTCCTGTTGGTAGGGGAAAAGGAGTTCTAAAAATTCTTAAAAGAAGAAGGGTGTCAAGGAATTTCTTTGATTCTAAACCCCAAGGATGAGCCAAAAATCAAGGAGAAATCCACTCCCAAGGAGGTCCATGATCTACTAGTGAAATATAAGGGTATTGTAGTTGAGGATTTACCTAATTCCCTGCCCCCAGTCATAGATATAAGCCACCATATAGACCTAATACCAGGTGCTACATTACCCAATAAGGCTTCCTACAAGATAGCCCCTACCCAAAATGAGGAGATAACAAGACAAGTACAAGAATTGTTGGATAAGGGCCTAATGAGGGAAATTTTAAGCCCTTGTGATATTCTTGTTGTCCTAGAACCCAAGAAGGATGGGAAATGGAGGCTATGTACATATTCCAGAGCCATAAATAGGATAACTACCATATATAGTTTTCCTATGCCAAGAATGGAAGATTCTTATGGATTTCCTAAGAGGAACGTGTTATTTTTCAAAGATAGACTTGAAGAGTGGGTACCATTAGATAAGGATCAGAGAGGGAGATGAGTGGAAGACAACATTTGAGACTAATGAAGGTCTCCATGAATGGTTGGTGATGTCCTTTGGGTTGTCCAATGCACCTAGCACCTTTATGTGCCTAATGAATGAGGTATTGAAAGCATTTATTGGAAAGTTTGTTGTAGTTTATCTAGATGATATTCTTGTGTTCGGAAGGTCCAAGGAGGAACATCTAAGACGCCTTGACATGGTTCTAAGAAGGATGCATGAGGAGAAGTTGATAATAAACTTGGAAAAGTGTGACTTCATGAAGGAGGAATTGGTGTATCTTGATTTTATCATCTCTAAGGGAAGTTTGAAGATGGATCCTTCAAAAGTGGATGTTATTCTAAATTGGCCAACTCCAAGGTCAATTGGAGATGTGAGGATTTTTCGTGGACTTGCAAGTTTCTACCAGAAATTCATAAGAAACTTCAGCCACATATGTGCTCCTATAATGGATAGAATCAAAGCAGGTAACAACGGTAAGTTTCCTTGGACCAATGAAGCTGATAAGAGGTTTGAATACTTGAAGAAAAGGGTAGCCCAACAACCTATACTTGTTCTCCTTGATTTTAACAAAAAAATTACCATTGAATGTGATACTAGCAATCAAGCAATAGGGGTTGTTTTAAGCCAAGAGGGTAGACCAATTGCATTTGTTAATGAAAAGCTTAATGAGCCAAAAAGGAAGTACTCTTCATATGATTCAGAGTTGTATGCTATGGTCCAAGCTCTTCATAAATGGAGGCACTATTTTTTACCCAAGAAATTTGTTGTTTTTATTGATAACCATGCTCTAAGTTTCTTGAATGGACAGGACAAACTCAATCATAGGCACATGAAGTGGGTGGAGTACCTACGAGACTATACCTTCACTATAAAGCATAAAAAAAGGTCAAGCCAATAAAGTTGCAGATGCTCTTAATAGGAGGGCACTTGTGTAGGAAATACAACTTCAAAGCATGGAGATGGATGCACTCAAAGGCGTATACTAAGATGATGCAGATTTGAAGGAGATATATGAGGTTTGTAATTAGTTTTTGGACACTTTCCACAGTGAGTATTCTGATTTTGTGCTTCAAAATGGTTTGCTTTTCAAAGTGGATCAGTTATGGGTACCTAGATGTTCAATAAGGGAGAATATTATAAAGGAAAATCATAGTGGGAGCCTTGGGGGTCATTGTTCTTCAAGGAAATAGTAAGAATACATGGTTTGCCTTTGAATATTGTCTCTGACAGGGATTCTTAGTGTATAGACCACTTCTGGAGAACCTTGTGGAAAAAGTTTGGCACCGAGTTGTCCTATAGCTTTGCATACCATCCACAAACAAATGGACAAAAATAACTTGTTAATAGGTCATTGGGAAACCTCTTAAGATGTCTTACAAAAGAGCATGGGGAGGCTTGGGATCTGATTATACCTCAGGCAAAGTGCATATAATGACTCCATGAATATGAGTACTGGAAAGAGTCCTTTTGAAGTGGTTTATGGGATGCACCCTAGGGGTTTTTATGAACTAAGAAATCTACATGGAATGGACAGAAGGAGTGCACAAGGAGAGGAATTTGCTATGTCCATGAAGGACATTCATCAACAATTAAGAGACATCCTTCAAAAAAATGTTGAAAGATACAAGGACAGGACAGACTTGAAGAAGAGAGATGTTCAGTTTAAGGTGGGTTATTTGGTTCTTGCACACCTCAAGAAAGAAAGGCTCCCAAAAGGAAAATACACCAAACTTATGATGAAGATAGGACCTTGCAGGGTGGTCCATAAATTCGGGCAAAATGCCTATGAGATTGAGTTGCCTCTCGAGGTAGCGCTATCTCCAATCTTTAATGTCTTTGATTTGTATCCTTTCAAAGGTTATGTGGTTGCAAGTACTGATACAGGTGTAGCAGCAGATGAGGATGAAGATTGGGTCAAGGAGTTACCCCCTAGCCAACCCATGAAGCTTGAATGCATCCTAGACACAAAGGAGGTGAAGAGAACCATGAAGAAGGCATATAAGGAGTACCTGATCAAATGGCAAGATTTGTCTGAAGAGGATGCTACCTGGACGACTGAGAATGACATCAAACAACAAGGAACCTTTGTTGGAGAACTCATCTTAAGAGGGACTTGAGATTCTTCTCTCCCCTGGTGCATAGTGCAAGAGCACCTATGGGTCCAAGGGGCCTAATGAAGACTAGTTTTTTGACATCATGTTTTTATGTGCCTTGTGGTTGTAATAAGGTCCTAACGACCATTTTTTATTGTTTTAAATCAGTTTGTAAGGCATTCATGCTAATTGATCACTTGTAACCAATCGCGACCTAATGGGTCAAAGATGGTCAAATCCTCCATAAGAATCAAAATGAAGTGCAATTGGTAAAATTCATGTTTGTAAGCCATTTATGGCATGTTGGTAAAGTTTTAGAGGTATTTGAAGTGGTTGAGTAGGGAGATTGCAAGAATTGCAAAAGTTGCATGAGCAACTTTTGCAACTTTTGTTGCAAATTGTGCAACTTTTTGCCCAACGGTCAACTGATTCAAAAAATAGTTGGGACCCGTGGGGATGGTTGAAATTAGTCTATATATGCCTCATTCTAATCGAGGACGTGGTCGTTGAAGAAATTTGAAGTGAAAGTCAATAAAACTTGCTTTGTTTTCCTAATTCAGACACGTTTTCTAAGTAACAATTAATTTGTACGGACGCGTACAATGTTTCCATGGTTTGCAACTGATATTTTTGGAGAGGGGAGAGTTAGCTTTCATATGCAGCTAGTTTGCGTTCATTTCATTGAGTTTTGGCAAAGTTATAAGTGTTTTTCTGAGAAGAGGTTTAACCCTCATCAACTAGGGTTTGAAGACAAAAAAGTGCATAACTTGGCATTTCACCATTGGAATTCCTTGATCCTTTGTGAAATGCTAGGTCTTAGGGTTAGGTTGAAGATTCTTTTAGTGGCAGAGCAAACCAAGTTGATAGCGAGGAGTAAATTAATGCCCTAGGCCTGGCATCTTCATGTGACATGCCTGTAAACAAGGAATTTGAATGCACAGTGTGTTGCAGTGGAGGATTTGAGAGGTTTAGGTATTGTAGAATGGTGGATTTTGTGGTTTGAGGTTGAACTTGACATGTTCCAGGTGGTGGTTGGGTTGGGTGGAGTATTAGAAGGACACTTCCTTTGTAATGGAGACCTAATTAGCCCTCCTAATTGTCTGATTAGTCAAGATTTGAATGATATGTCCCAAAGGACCCCATACTAAGTCTTACACATGTTTTGAGTTTCCCAAAAGGGTGTCTAGAACTAGTCTTTGTTTGGGCCTATGGTCAGTGGTCAGAAAGTTATAGTCAAAAAACTCACTAGTTAGGGCTACTAGCCTAATAGCCTCATTGAAGCAAATAGTGTCAAATGGTGTAATGGGTTTGTATCAATGGTACCTCTGATTGGTTTTGGGTCACTTAGGATTGTAAACCTCACAAGATTCGTGTCCATGTTCTTGGGAAGGCCTATTGCCTTGTTCGGTCAAATTGCCATGTTTGGAACACAATCCTTATTTAGAGAATTTTGAAGTTGAATAACCCATGTGTCATAGATTGTTGAAACATTGCGACCAATGAATGAGTCATTTCACCTTTCTAAATCCCTCTACATCACTTCTACATGAGGGTCGTGTAATTAGACAAAGCAACATTTTTTCTAGTATTATTACATAGTGTGTTTCATGTATAAATTTATTGTCTCATATCACAACGATATAAAAAGCTTCATTTACTTTTTGACCTTTCAAGCATTCAATCACTAGTGAGATCACTTCCACTGTTTCTAATGATTCCCACCTACCGCCACTCTACAAAATTAGCAAGGTTATAAAATGATGTACACACATACCAAACTGCAAAAATCCTTAGATCTTTTGACTATGTATGAAGGATTAGGGAGACAACCCCATAGTTGAGCACCCTAGTTTGAGATCTCAAAATCCAACGTACAAGTCCTAAATTACTCCCACTTTTTTACTGCATCTTACTTGGCAACTCTCCTGCTTATAACTAAGGTTTTGGGGCAACATCATCAGATATGATGTCACATCAGCGTGTTTTATGACAAGGTGTCCAAAAGGGCCTTAAAAAGTGAGACACCATACTCATAAACTACGTCATGTTTTGTTGGTGCACTGATGTAGCATCACATGATTGGCTGCTTTTTTGATCTAAGGAATGCATTTCATTCAATCATGAGTAGTTGTCATCAACACTAACAATTTTAAAGTCACAACCATTGGTAAAATATTAGCAAGAAATGTTTCTGGATTCAACTGTCTCAATATTTTTGCATCAGCATTTCAGATCACACTCTGTGATCCACCATCAGGATGAAAGTGAGCAACTGCAGGTGTAAAAAATATGGCAAAATATTGTCAAAATGTTAGGTATATAAACCAACAAATGATATAACAATTATAGGAACGCACTCAACTGTCCTTTCCCCTAGTGCTTTTTATTGGTCACTAGAAAACTTTACAACTCAACAATTTTTTTCAAATGGTACCTCCTAATGAAACATCTCCTAATTCTTGAAAGAACACTGTATTGTACTATTTATTCAATATTAATATACATTTTTTCCAATATTTTAAAAAAAAAATTCTTCTGATAATAAGTAATCACAATTGTGATAAGAAAGATAGAGATCACTTCAAGGTTCACAAGGGAATTCCACTGTTAAACCTTCTTCAAACAGAGTGCTTTGCAAGGCACGCCGAATATGTGCAGCCTATAATCTAATACACAAACGAGATATGTTGCATTAATACATTCCTGGATGTGTTTATGATGTAGTATTAATATAATCCTGGGCGCACACATGGATAGAAATAACACACGTTATAACTGTATGCTACATTTCCTAGACTATATATGGCGTAGCATTAATACATTCCCGGTGGTATACGGGGCATACCATTAACACACACTACTGGGTGTATACATTTCCATCTATGTTTGCATGGCTACTACAAATTCTTAACAAAACAGGAGAAAATGTTGCTTGCCTATCAGGTAGACATTTGAATTTCCTTTCAGATTTAAGTAAGACGTTAAAAAATGGTCATTATGATACTTTATAGCTGGTAACGACATTGAAAGGTGTATCCAATACGTGCAACATATAATCTAAGCACAAAAAATAAGAAATGTAACATTAATACATTCCTGTGTAACATTATCATTCCTGAGTGTAATATAGCATTGACATATATTACTGGTTGTGCATGCATGTCATATAATTGATAAATATTACCGAGTGCGTACATTCCTGTATTGCTGGGTTACATTTCCATGTGTCTGCGTGACTCTAATGCGTAATCTTTAAAACAGTCAAAAATGTTTCTTGCTAAACAAGGTAAAAATTTGAATATACTTTTACATTTCATAAATATCTTAATGAAGGCACTTATTGAGATACTTAATAACTGTTCACGTTTATTTTTCACCTTCCCACTGTAGGCTAAAAGGTAAAATTGTAGCTCTTGCCGTGTTTTTACACTTTATACTTTTGATGACTACCAGCTAAAACACTTTAGTATTGAAACTTCTTTATCATGTTCTCACTGTTAGCGGGTTAGTCGATACAAGCCACTTAATTCAGAGAATAATTTTGCAAAAGTGGTTATATTGAATAATCACGCTGATTACGAACTCACTAATTGTAGTGTTGTTATCAAGTCAATGATAAAGACAACATTAAGCTGTTGGAAAGTTGTTGGTCCACACAAGCACAGATTTGCAGTATCACAACAGCATTGTTAGTCATATAAACAAATTTAATATACATTTACTGGTTTAATAACTTCAAATTAGCAAATTAGATAGGTAAAGGTAAACAGATAAGAACCAGAAGAAAGGTTGAATCAGCGTGTTTAGGGAAAACACAACATTTCCTATTTATCATATATAAGCTGGAAAGATGAATAAGTTTGAACCCTAGGTATTTTTAAGTTCCGTACTTAATTGATTAAGGCGATAACAATCAAATATAATGATCAGAAATGACACCAGAAGCAAATGTAAATATTAGATATTTCACTTCCTACAAGATAAGTTTTTAGACAATCGAATGGCTTTCCTCATCTTTAAATTCAGTGTAAAAAACATGCCAGGCTTTCTAACTTTTAGAACAATATAGTGACAATAAGTAGGAACTAGGAAACAAAAAGCACGTTGTGAAAGGGCAAAGATTTGTAAGACAATTCACACTTTCATATGCTTAATGTTTTTCTACCATTACAGATACCGAGGCTCTTAGCTATGTACAATGTAAAACACGATTATCCTTCATATGATTCTTACTTCCAATTTCACCAAGTCAAATAGTAGCTTAACAAGTACCAACTTGTCAAAATCAGTAACACAGTCTAGGGTTTGCATCTAAAATATCATATACTTGCATATGGTCGGCCTTGAGTATTCACAAGCAAATCAAACACTTTTTAGTACTGATTTCATGATATGAATTGATTCTCTCTTTCAATTACACAAGGTTACTAGCGCGCTCCAGATTGCATCTTGCCAAAATTCACTCTACATTTGTAAAAATTGTTGACCAAATCAAACCCTTGCATCCATGCTTTGGATATAAAGCATGACACATTCAGTAACTCTAATTAAAAGCTGCAAGTGTACTTCATCTGAAGAAAGATTATGTATGAAACAGCCATTGCAATAAGAACATTAAGGCTGGGACTGAAAACAGCCATAAAAGGGACCTCCATCAAAATTTCAGTGACTGAAACATACCATCCAATTCATCACGTGAACTGACACTCTCTTCAGATTCTTAATCAAAAAGTTTTGTTATGCTTATGTACACTCATCTGAAGCCCTGAGGCAGACCCATAAAGGGATTCAAAGTCCACCTGCCCAGGTAGTCTTGCAACTTCTATATAATGCTAAAGGCCAAATAATAAATCAAACAACATCAAAATGTCAGTAATTACTCCAGTTCAATTGACCTGGTTGAGATTGCTGGTAGCCAGCAGCTTGGGAGTTACTCCCTCCAGCAGCTCCCCCTAAGGCATCCGATTGCTGAAGCAGCTGTGGAGAATTTTGGGCCACCGCTGACTGTGCGGGATGATACAGTCCAGCATATGCTGCATGTCCAGATTGCGCAGGTGCAAATGCTACATTCTGTCCTTGTGCTGACAGGCTATAGTATGAACTTGATTGCATGTTAGGAAGGTTTTGAGGGGTCCGGAACCAGAATGCAGAGCCATCAACCTGCAAATTAATAGAATATTATGCATACAATTAAGTTCTCTCCTTCAATTTACATTTAACAACAATCTTTCAATAAGGTTTACATAGGGTAAGAACCTGTTGACTGGGAATGTAAAGATTCTGTTCCTTGTTTTCCTCAAAACCAGATCTATTCCCTCCACTTGCTGCAGAACTCGCAGAAAATCCAGATGGAGATGTTGCATAGCCCGCATACCCAACAGGAAAACCTGTTTGTGAAGAATTTCCACCTGCAGGCATGGGCTTATACTGGGACAATGAATATTTGACTGCAGGAGCAGCTGAAGGGAATGAAGTGACAGAAGGCATAGGATAATTGCTACCGGTAGATGGCTGGGGATATCCTATGTTGCTGGCAAAACTATTTAATGCCGGAGGGGAAATGTAGATTGGTGGAAAATACTGAGCATGATAGGGTATGTATGTAGGAGGAAATGGAGAAATATGTACACCACCAGGTTGAGGAAACAACTGCATTTGCTGATGAGGGAAGGACACAGTAGTAGGTGCAATTCCGGCCATTTGTGATCCTTGAGCTGTAGGAGCTGTAGAGGCTACTACCACAGAAGAACCAGTCTGCAAAGTGTCACATGCATCAGCATCAAACACATACAATAATGTACACTGTTTACAAAACAGAGTGTTAGGTCAAGGATTAAAGTTCACAAACCTCCTGTGATGCTGATACACTTGCACCTGATAACAAAGTAGCATTCCCATTGTACTTGCTCACAACAGTTGCTCCAACAAATGGTGAAAAACGAGCATCTCCATCACCACCAGGTCTAAGAAATGGATTATAAATGCTTGATGAAGGATCATAGGGTTGCTGCATCTACACAGACAACTGTTAGAATGAAAAATGTCTGATGTATGAAGAGAAGCTAAAAAGACCACTATTTACAATCACAACATGTAAATACTAAAAACAGCAGAAAAATCCAAATTAACTTCACAATATTTTTCTACAAGTTACATTACAGAAACATCACAGACAGGCAACAATACTAAAAATGTGAAAACAAGGTATCTTCACATAACATAAGCATAGACAGATAGATAGATACGAATTTTAAATCCAAAATTTCCCAATTTCCCTGCCTGCAAACCATACAACTACTACTTAAAAGAAGCAAATGTGAGTTTTTAGCTTAATTTTAAATCAGCTACTTCATTAACCTAATTAAATTTCGTTAGAAACCAATGGTCATCATAAGAGACAAATTATTCCATTTGCCACACACACACACACATATATATAGGTCATGTAAACTAATCATCACATTCACAACTAGTGAATATTTTAGTGGCTAGCATTCTGCAATTAGCTGATAATAGAAATTTTGGAATCAAAATTTGGCTTATATTTTAAGCTTTATGGTGACTTGAATTGCCACATTGTTATAAAATTGAGTTAATCTTATTTATATCGTAAAATTTATTTTACTGAAGTTTTTAACTCAAAAATTCACCACAATATTTGATACATGATTTAGAATAGATTTAACTAAACTTTACAGGTTATTATTGAAGACTAAAATAATTCACCAATAACATATCATAATTATTAGTTACTTTAGGGTCATATCACCAATCTTTAATTTCTACCATTGATTTAAAATATAAGCAAATGGCCGTCGTTATATTCCATGAGATAAATGTAGCTACAATTTGTAATGCTCATTAGGGCTATAAATGGTTTTGGATAGTTGATCTCAATGGAAACCAATGGTATAAAAGCTATTTTGGTACCCATGAGCATGACAAATTGTGGGTAGGTAGGTTTATCCCATTATATACAATGAGGGTTGTTAGATCATATTTTAAAATTCCACCTTTGAGCCTTTACTTTCTACAAGAAAAAATTTTAAATGTAAGGATTCACCATGGTAACTAATGTATATTCCAAAATTCACCAAGATTGACTATAAATATAATTTGATGTAAAAAAATTGCCTATAAAACCAATATTTTTTCAAAGACGGGAAGATTTGCCAATAGAAATTGATATTTTTTCCCAAAAAATAAAAGATTCGCCAAGATTTTATATATTTTTTTAAGGTGGAGTTTCTTGAAGTTATCCCTATTCAGAACTCTATTTATATACTCCTATCCATATTTTACAACTATGAAATTCCTTAGACATCGCTGAATGTATGTGTATGCAATTCCTTAGATATTTATGTAATGCATCTGCTAGATCAAGAAGACAAACATCTGAATCAAGTTGATGATATTCAACATGCAAAATCATAGTACTTTTCCCTTTTTACCTGTCTTTCACAGGGTCCATGGAACACAACCCCAGGCCTAAGCCCAATGTCCAGAGATGCCATGACAGACAAAACATACCCCCACCATCCCCAGCACCTAGGACCCAACAAGGAGTCGTTTCCCTTTTAGAGAGCAATCAGGCATCCCAAAAACATTCTAGAGACGAAACCAATCCACATCCTTGGAGCAACCAGGGACATCTCAGACATCCCTTGACCGTCCTAACAGCAAATCGGCCATTATTTTTGAAGTCCAAAATGAAAAAAAATAGATATATTTTATTCTTTTTTTTGTAGTGCCCTGCACCACAATGAGTCCTAAGTGAACAAAATGAGTCTCTTCATTCGAACCCATTTTTACATGCCAAAAAACTACGCAGCCATGTTGGAAGAAAAATAAATAAAAAAACATTTTGAGCAAGGTCTGAAGGCGAAGCTGAAAATCAGCATTAGAAAGCCTGTGGAATGAGTTAGCAAGAGAAGTGGAAAGGGTAAGTGATTCTTCCTTTTGTTTTCTTTTGTTTCTGAATTTTTTCAGAGTTTTAAGGAAAAATTGAAGGATTTTCTTCCTTTTTATAGTTTTGCACTTGCATTATTGTTCCACAAAACAACAAGAGCAATGGCAGTGAGAGTAGTGAACATGAAATGAAAGAAAAGAAACGTGTGAACTTTAGCCTCAACAGGGCTCATCAAGGTGTGGAAGTGTTGTAAGTGAAGCAGAACAAACACAAAACCCATTTGAGTGTCATTCCACCATTTTAAAATCTTATGAAAAAAGACCATTTAATTATGAAAAATCTCCTCCAATTTGTGAAAACCTTGGACAAAGACAGAAAAATATGGGTGCAGTAGAGTGTGGTTGTGTCACATTCGCAAAAAATGTTTTAAAGGGAAACAAAGTCCAAGGGTGTGACAACGCCACAACAATTTGCACAATCAGCTAGGCATATGCCCTCCATGGTTGCTGGTGGTAGAGGTGATGTTTCTACGAGAAGAAAGAGAAACTAGTACTAGTAAAAAGGCAGAGATATGGCAGGTATGTTCAATACGCAAGCACGGAATGTGGCAGTGTCTTCCATTGCCAAATTTTTCAATGACCGCCATCCCATTCCATGTAGCACATTCTCCTTACTTCAAACAAATGTTCAACAATGTAGCTTCTAATGGTCCCCTCGTTACAAAGCCTCCTTGGCAATGGTTACCCTAAAGTGAATTTGGTGGTCAGGGACACCAGGCAAATTAGGGATACAGCGGGTTGTTCTACTATCATGGAAGGATGGAGACTGATACTATTCCTCAGCCACTCAACATCATTGTCACATATTCAATTAGCCTTTATTTCTTAAAACAATTAATTGTTCAAAAAAAGGCAAGGATGTGGATTTCCAATTTCATATTTTGATAGAGGCCATAAACAAGGTTGGGATCTCGAGTGCTGTATAAGTGGTCAATAATTTCCCACACGTGTACAAATTAGTCAGCATGGTGGTGGAGAGTGCTTAAAAACACATCTTTTGGATCCCCATTGTGTCCATGCATTAAACAACACATTTAAAGACATACAGAAGACATCCAAATGTTCATTTGCACTCATCAGTGCTCACTTGCTCTCTTCAAAACTTTTCAAAGAAAGAATTCCTAAAATTTGTGGAGATTAGGTATGCCATTTATTTCATTTTGTTATAGAGGATACTTGAGATGAAAGAGGCTCTACAGTGAATGATGGTTAATTCAAAATAAACTACATGTCCTACTTCAAACACTGGTAAAGGAAAAACTAAAGGTTCATTGTGAGATTAAAAAACAATTGATTTTTATTGTTTCTTATTGCTTAAGTTGTCTTTTTTTTTTGGCAAAAATATGTTACCTCCATCTCAGCAGTTGAAGATGTTATTAGATATGTCGATACATACTCTCCTAGGCTTGGAGAGACTTATGAGACATGTGAAAACATATTTGGGTGGATGAAACAAACAATTTGTAAGAAGGATCCTAATTTGAGATTATATGAACAACATGTTAGGCCCATTGTGATGTGGCCATGAAACACTATGAACACCCCACTTCATATGGCAGCCTGTATTTTAATTCCTAAATGGGATGCACCAAAACCTAGGAAGTTGTCTCCTTGTGATCATGAAGAGGTAAAGGAAAGGTTAATGAAGGCCCTTCAAAAGATGTAATTCAAGTGAAGAGTCAACTAACTTCAATGAAGGCCCTTCAAAAGATGTATTCAAAAGAAGAGTCAACTAACTTCGCACACAACGGATTTCCTTTACTAATATCTGCTGTCTGTGGTCTTACATTCAACAAACCAAAGGAGAAGGCAAATATAGCTATAATAGCTCAAACCTATGTTTTTGGGTTTGCCTACTGCAGGCCGGATCCGGGTTTGGTCCGCACCTAGTTTGGCTTGCCTACGGGTCCCTGCAGGGTTCTGCAATTTGGCCAAAAAATGTTTTTTACATTACGGTGAGGGTCTAAGCTAAAATCAGAGTTAATAAATATTAGTAATAATTGAGGGTTTTTGTTGTACCTTTCAACAATATCAGTTATAAACTTATATCATTTGAACACAAAATGGTTTCATAATTTATTGTTGTTATATATATACTAGTTGAATCTACTGCCACATTATAGCAACATTATTTATTGTTAGAATTTCTGCAACCCCCATGATAATTTGGGGTTCAACCCGCAGTGCAACAGTAAGTCACAGGCTCTGTTGATAGGGCATCACAGGTTCAATTCTCACCAATATTCCCATCGCTCACTGGATGAACGGATCACGCATGCACGAAGAACGAGGGCGGTCGCTGCTGTTTACAGGAGTCGACACCTGCAGACTTGTCCGATCATTGGTACACCAGTACAGCTGAGCAATCTTGGGCGAGCCTATGGCCCGCGATAACTATGAAGTGGCTGCGAACACCAGTACAGCTGAGCAATCTTGGGCGAGCTGACATGGACTAAGATGGGAGTGCTGTCCGCCGGGAGACATAAGTAGTCACGAGAGCTGCCAGCTGGGAGTCATAAGGAGCCTCGGGAGACGTAAGGAGTATGGAGTGATAAGGAGAGGAATAGGGAGGCATAAGGAGATTTCGGAGCGATAAGGAGAGGAAACACGAGGAGATTTCGAGGGAGACACAAGGAGTTCTCAGAGGGATAAGGAGATAAAGAGTTATCAGCAATCAACACATGCCACATCAAGGAGGTGTTCATGCCTCAGTATAGATATCACAACGGGGATGGGGTCCCCCCCACTGTGGCCCCACTGGTTCAAAGCCCCAGCCAAAAGGAATATCACCGATCAGAAAAAAACATCCATGATAATTTGATGCATGAAGGTTTCACATAATTATTTTTGCTATGTATAACCATTGATCAGCATTTATTAGAGTAGACAAACATACTGGCTGTGTGTGTGTGTAGAACCGGATGCACAAACTCAAACCAGGATCAGTACCAGAATTAGCAACCTAAGCACAAACCAATCCTATTGGATGGGGGGCATGGCACGGAAAGGATACACCAGAGTGAGGGATACTCACCATTTGCCTCCTTTCACATGTTACCAATCCCTCTAATCAAAGAGGAATTGATTCATTTATAGATGAGCAAAGAAGTTGGTGGCCATGCATTGTGCTTTGCAACTTCAAGATCGTCAAACTTCAAAATATCGGCATTCTTCCAAGTTCGTGAGGATGTTGATCCCAAAGATGACACAAGGATTGATGAGGAGGAACACAAGAGGACTGGTTGAAGTTCCATTGGGTGAGGCAATCCCTGATGGTGGAGACAGCTCAGAGTTATTGATTTTGATGCAGTGTTTTTGGCTACCATTTAGGGGCAGCGTCATACTTTCTATGTTGTAATTATTATAGTTCAAACTTGCAACCTGTGGACATTTTGTTTTATTTTTAAATTTTAAATCATTTGCACATTGACAATGAATGATGAAAGAAATTAAACTTTGAGTTTTCACATTTGTTAATGTATTTGACTCTAATGTGAACTCTCAATTCAACTTCAATGTTGTGTATTGAGGACCTACAATGCATATGATGAATGCCTTACAAATGTAATCATATGACTATTAGAAATTTCCCTTCATTTCTAATATTTTCCCTATTTTTTGTGTCCCCTTACCATCCCATAAAATGGCCTCAAAAAAAATTGTCTTGAAAATGCACCCTGATCTCCCATCCCTTTCATCCCCATCTAGAAAATAAGGTGAAACATAGCAGTTTGAGCTCAATCATTTGTGAATTGCAGCTTTTGTGTATCCTCTAATTTTGCACCTTCTGGAACCAAAAGCAATTGAAACAGAAAAAAAACCTTTTGCTTGTAGCAAATAGTGGTTGTTCTTTTAGTTGGAGTGGGCTAATCAAATAATATCCTAGGTAACTAAGAGTCTTAGATAACTCATAGAAAGACTGCAACTTTTGTGTACACTATGCTTCTGCAACTTCTGCGACCTGAAGTAATAGAAACAAAAGGATAATTATTGTGTTTGTAGCAAATAGTGATTGGTTTTTTTTTCAGTTGCAATCAACCAGAAGTCTTGGATATTGGAAATAAGGATTTCAACTTCTATGTATTCTTTACTTTTGTGACTCATGCAATGGGTCATAATCAAATAATGTCCTTAGAGATTTGATAACTCAAGGAAGAATTGGAACTTCTATTCATTCCTCTATTTTTGCACCTTAAGGCTTATGCTACCTTAAATAAGAAAAACAAAAGAAAAATCTGGGCAAAATGAGAAATTGAATCTTCAGTCTCAACTTTTTGTATCAAAAAGTTTACTTTGTTTTTCCAGTGCCAATATAAGTTCCTTTCGCCCATGTAACCGATGAGGAGTTTAAGATCTTGAAGAACTCAAGAATCAAAACAATGACAGTGAAAGTGGTGAGGGGAAAGGACAAATTGAGGGAGCACTCAAAGTTGTTCAGTTGAGTGTGTCGGAATTTGAATTGCCATTCTAAGTTGCTGGGAAAGTATGCCAAGAGTTCATTTAAATTAGAAGGCCTCTTTCAATTTCCGACAAGCTAGTTGTAAACAAAAATGTTGATTCAGGAGGGACTTGCCGATGGAAATCCCAATTTCTCTCTTGAATAGCATGGCAGCATTCCTCAAGTGAATATACACCTCCTACACATCACTCGTAAAAGGGTCAATTAATGCTCTTTTGAACTGAGGGCTCAGCTAATGAAGTTGAATAAAGGTGAATCTCCACATCTTTACCTCAAGATTGGCTACTCCTACAACAACTAGTACTCAACATGCATAAGTACCTTCTCTTTGCCTCAAGAGCAATAGCCTAGGGGGTAACGGCCACTAAAGGACAAAACAAGTTTAGCAAACCTATAAGGAAACATTTGGAAAAGAGAAACCTGTTTCTTGGTGCCATTATGTGAGCTTCCATCAATGATATGCACATCAGCCATTCAGCTTTCATTACATGTTTGTAGTTCCTCACCTACTGAAAAGAACTAATCTACATGCAGACTCACCTCTGTACACAGCGCCTTGTGTCTAATGGATCACAAAACAATCATGTACAAAGAGATTTCTGCAGCACAATGAGATCTACAGCTTGAGAAGACAACACAAATTTATGAGGATTCAGCAAAGCATATAGGGTTGGTCAGGGTCTAGCTGCAAGTGGTAGGTGTGTCTAGCAATTCCAACAATAAGAAGTATGTCTTAGCATTTGCATCAGAGTGAATGAGATTATCAAACTAGCCATTGTATTTCACATGTTACTATGACCTTGTAGTATTGTACTCCATACTTAATATTTTGAACTTAGTGAATAAATTGATAATAAAAACATTATGTGATTGTAGGATCAGTTGATTGTGAAATTGTTAAACTTTGTATGCATTCCAGCTTATTTTACTCATAACATTTACATAAGTGATAAATTGCAACTTGTTTTACCATTTTTGTCATTAATTTCTCAAATGTTAATTTTAAATATTATTTTATTTTTAATAGCCATACAGCCACCATCACAAAACTTAGAGAATCATTAATTTTCACAAAAGAAAAAGAAAAAGAATCCAAAAGCAGAGTCAAAACATTTTTCAAGATGTGAAAAAGAATCATCCCAATACAATATGTTTTCTCTTATCAATACTGCACATAAATGGCTGAATGAACTCAACCACGAAACTATAAGGTGAAGCTTGAAATACTGATTCCTTAATCCAACGAATTCGTGATCAAAATAGCTAATCAAATTATAAGTTCAGAAAATAAAATTTAACAGCTCAAAGAATCTAAACCAACCCTTTGCACAATATTATTTAGAAGTTACCTTACCTAACATTGTATCTATTGCAAATTACTTTTAATTTAGTTTAAAAAACCTCAAGAAATAAGATAAGTTTGCAAAACAAAGAATCCTTATTTATTGACAATGAAAGTTTGATTGATAGTATTTGTGTCCTCAAATAACAGATACAATTTTTACCATAAAAGTCAAACTATTATTCAATCTTTATATCAAAAAAGAAATTCTAATTGAAGATGAGCTATCCAATAACACTGTAGAACAAATGTATATACTCTATCTAGACTTAGGCCTGTTAAAGGGCCTTGTAGTGTTAATCCAACTTTGAAAAGAAGTGTCGCTTGGCAAGCACCAGAGGCAGGATGGGTGAAAATCAACTTTGATGGCGCTGCTCGGGGGAACCCAGGGATCTCGGGATGTGGATGTGTGGCAAGAGATCATGAAGGCAACATTCTAGCCTTTAAGGCCAAACGTCTTAAGGATGGCACAAATAATGTGGCTGAATGTGTAGCGGCTACTGAGGGGCTCTGGATGTAGGCATCAAATTGGGCATTAGCAAAGTCCATTTAGAAGGTGATTCAGAGATAATAATAAACAGAATATCTAAGGGAAAGATGGACGCTTGGTACCTGGATGAATATATAAAGCAGATTCGTGGTTTGTTACAGAACTTTGAGGACTTCAGAGTTACCCATGTATTCAGAGAAGGAAATAAGGTGGTCGATATCTTGGCTAACAAGGGAGCAAATTCACCTTTGGGACCCCAATTTGAAATTTACGAAGACATGAGGAGTTTCAAATTGAACCAAAAGAATAAAAACACCCCAACTATATCACTAAAGAGGAAGTATAAAAGAATATCACCCGGCCTTAATTCGGATGGTGCGTTCATAATGGCAAAATGGCATCGCATGTGATTAAAGGCAATAATTAATAGACATGACTTGCGGAAGGGCTTCCAGATTGTTCTAAAGCTGGCTTAAAAACAGGGGAATGTGAGTGAATTCAACATAACAGAGGGCGGTGAAGACATGGAGGCCAATTTTGCTCTGGAATCGGATAACCAAACGCAAGCCTATGCAGGGAAGATTAGGCCACGACGAATGAAGAATATCTTCATGTTTGAGGACAATGAATTCATGGAAGGTCTGCAACAGTTTTTTGGCATGGAATACCTCGATTCCTACTGGAGGCGTCGCTCCAACTTGGATGTGGCATCCTTGTTCTTAGCTTTGGCGCTAATGGTAGGAGAATCGAAGGAGGAGGTTCGGAATGTGGTGGCGGAGTGTGTGGATTCGCAATGGCTGTTGGAAGTTGAAGATATCATTGACAAGGCGGTTTTGGGCCATGGTTTGGAGATGGGTACAGAGCCGTGGCGGCTTATTGGTGGCGGGGAGAGCTCGGTACAGCCATTGGTGGTTTGGTCAGCTGCAAACCCACAGGGTGTCCACTTACCAAGGGCCGAAAAGGACTGGAAAGACATTATTGCCTTTCTGCAGAAGAAGGTATGGAAGGGGGAGAAAAAGAGTTTCATGAAAGCAACCCCGTGCAAGAGCGTCAAAGCACCAGGGCAGCCAATACGTTTTCAATCTGGTAAGAAGGCTCAGAAAATGGCAGGGGCGAGCGGAGAAGGAAGCTCTCGAGACGTATGCCACACTGCACCCAGGCCAACGAAGGACGATGGAGCCATACCCAATTTCTCGAAGGAAGAGGCAGCCCTGTAGTTTAAGGATTAGTGGGATAGCGAAACTGGAGGATGCGGCCATCGGAATGGCGCTATGGTCTTTTGTATACGGGTGATATGAGTTTGAATCTGGTTCTTTGTAATGGGCGTTAAGGCATTTTTTGTATTGAAAAGTATAAAAATAAATAAGTATAGGGATTTGGGGATGGTGAAACAATGTTTGTAAGTGGTAGCCAACTGCAAATATTGGCATAACGATGTAATCCTGCTTTAATATCAATATAAAAAAATTGTTACCTATCAAAAAAAAATAACTCTATCTAGACTTGCCCTACTTAACCAAACACAACTAGGAACAAGAGAGAAACAGATTATATGGAACTGCAGAGGGAAAGGGGAAAGAAACAACTGAGAGAAATGGACTCCAACAAGAACTGTGTGCTATTATTTTAGAAGTTAATTTCACATTTATTTCACATTTCAGGAGCAACAGTAGATTCCTTCTTAAAACATTGCTATTGACATATTTAGAAAGCAAGGAACTCAAGAAAAATACCACAAGGCTTGGTTGCCGAGAAGCATCATGCGTGCTGGTCAAGCCAGGCTCGTAAGAAGGATATTGGCTACTAATAATCTGAGGTACAAACCCAACACTTGGATAGCTTGGAGTATGTTCAGCAAGTGAAAATTGAGGGTCCAACTGTACAATTGGATCTTGCTTTGACGGTTCAGCTTGGGAAACCGTAATCTGTGAAATAGAATCTCTAACATCAATACTAGAAGCCAAGTTCTCTACTGTCCGGGGGGATGTTTGTTCAATGCATTCTGTTGGAGACTCTGATTCCTGGTCTGATGTTCTGAAACAATTGAAAAAGTTAATTATACAACTATCGTACATCAATTAATAGATATTATCCATTTATTAGGAGTAATAATTAGTAAAGTTATTCCAAAGAAATCACATCAACCTTGAGGAAGGTTCTTCATTTGATTCCTCTGTCTTCTGGGTTGCCTCAGAAAGGGGCGAAGAACTCTTATCACCACCCCCTTTGCCAAATTCCATGCTTAAAGAATTCCCAACAAATGTCCCAAAGCTTCCAAAACTGAGCCCTATACAAGCAGCTTCAGGTACCTGAAGATGATCTGGAATGATAAGGTGCTGCTCGGTACGGACATTCAACCGTTCGAGCTTTTCCTGCAGCTTTCCAGCTGCATCATCTGAGTTAATAGAGTTTGACAAGGTCACGGAAGATCTGTTAGTGTCAGATGCACTTGTACTTCCTGTGCTAGCGTCAATCGCTCCAACACTGGAAGATGTTGCATTCTGGTTAGATGGTTTACGCTTCCACTCCATGTTAGGTCCAATTACTGGATGTCAAGATCAACATAAAAGAGTTAAGAAATTACATTCATTGAAACATAAAAGACCTTTGCCATGTATTTATGTAAATTCTATATCAGTATCCTATGTACCACTAGAAATGAATTAGCAGTTCTTGACAGCCCAAATTAATTAATCTTGGGGAGCAAAGCAAAGAAATTTATTCACATCGTTAGCACAACTAAAAGAAACAAATCAGTTAATCTTGGAGAGCAAAGCATAGAAATTTATTTCCATCATTAGTACAACTAAAAGAAATGTGCACATAGCACTTGCTGATAACAGAGGAAGATGTGTGATGTGAGTAAATACTTCGACCATCAAATATTTAGATTTTTTCCAAATGATCATGCCAATAAAATTTTAAATGGTTTAACGTTTCACTCCTGGGCTCTTCTTAAATAGGAGATTGACCTGGAAATGAGCCTTCCAAATGTCTATGAATTAAAAAGCATTTTCTTATTGAGTTTATGAGCAAATATTATCTTCTATACTTTATGTAAAATTGAATCCCTTTGAATCTCCTCTAAACCTGGCCCTGTAAAACTACTATTTAAGATTACATTTATGCAACATGAGTTTTGATCTCATGTTACTTTGTAGAATTAAGTCCATATTTGGTATAGCTATGTAAGTGATCCCCGACTTTAACGTAGTGGGCATTAAGAGGTGTCAGAAATACTGTTCAAAACGAATTGAAGAGCAAGCTTCATTGGACTATTTACTGTTACATGTCGGTAATTTGATCATAGTGTAGGTAAGTATGTCAATGCTTAAAACATAAAGTGGTTGAACATCACCAAAGGCACTTAAGTTTCTTTCTTCAAGTCCAGGATATAATCCCAAATATTAGTCTGCTTCTAATCCAATATAGCTGCAAACTGTATGTTAAAATGATTTGAATACATACATGGCCTTCAAAAAAATTACAAATCAGGCAAATTAATATTTCCATCCAAACCAATTCAAAAATTAATCATCAATGACCAATAGACAGTAAAGAATTACGCTTGTTTGTTTCCTTCTGAACTAGAACCTTTCTGGTTGAAAATGCTAACCCTCTTGTACACCAATCTCGTAAGCAAGCTCTCAGTTAAGGAGAGGAAAACTGCTGAAAACTACCAGCCAACAGATGGCAATTCCCCAAATGATTAAAAAATGATGATATGGTTCTTTCCATGATTCCTTCACCAAAAAAAGAGTGCAGATTTCTCAACTCTATGTGGACGTAAAAAGCCAGAAGACTATCACTCTACCTTATTGTCTTCCATCATGGAGATGATCCATAAATCATTGGGTTGATAATCCTATTGAAACATCATTAATGGATTTCTGATGTTAGCCCTACTACACTCCCCCTAAACTGCCCTACCGGCTTATCTCACCCGTGGAAGATACAATATGCATGATACATCAAAGAATTAGACAAAATACCATAAACAAGACACAGTCATATAACAAGAGATTTCCTCTGGAGAAGGTAGAAAACTCCATCGAGCTGCATTCAAATTCTAACGCAATTTGTTGCTCCAGGAAATCCTCAATGAGATCCACTGTTGTAGCTGCCAGGTCTAGCGCAGGAATGCTCTTGGCAGATCTAAAGAGTCAGATCTAGGGCTTTGAACGGCTACAAGGTAAGCAACATTCTTAGGGCTTCCTAACAACAGCAATGAAGATGACATTGACACTCTTGACGTCTTCAGCAAAAGGCTGTACTTTTTAGTGAAATCTCTCCTATTCAAGGGATTGTGTAACACCAAATTGAAAGAGCTGTGATCTCATTCTTACATTAAAAAATTACATAAGCAAACTGTTTTCTGTAGATCATTATTCAGCTGTGCATGATCCTATGACTACAAACTTGTTAAAATGCTGCAAATATATTAAAATGAACTAAGATGCTTAGATATTTCTTTGTTGTGAGAGTTTAGCCATAATTTGGTAGTAACCTAAGTTTGTTTACAACAAACCTTGAAACCCTAGGGTTATAGGGTTATAACAGGTTCTGCCATAAAAATCGTCTTGCGGGCCTGCAAACAATAGTGCAGCTTACCCTGTCTTTAGTCTGTCATTGCAATCCACAACTACCCTGCAAAACACCATTTGTTTCATGAATATGGCAATAAGAGTGTCCTTCTTAGCTAACCAAGCCCACAATAAAGGTATTCAACTGTCTTTATCATTATCTGTCATTCATTGACGGGATGTGGATCGGTTGACTTCGAATAGCAATGGCCATCCTTGGATAACCATTCAACTAACCATATCCGTTTGCTACTCTGACAGCCTCTAGCAAAGAATGCAATGTGTTTGCTACCTACCAAATTGACATGAGCCACCATGTCTCTACTGAATGTGTTTTATAGTTCAAAAAAATTTACATTTAACTATATTAAACTTCTTACTTTGCTGTGGTTTCATGGTTGTCTAATACATTTACGATTGTATGGACTCTATTCATTAGTGATAGTTGATATTAATTTTTCATTAAACTTCTATTTCCAGAAAAGATGCTCCACTTTTTTTAAGTTATGCCCCAGTATGTCCAGTAGACAGCAGATGATTTTGAAATTCCTTTGCCTAAGAATTCTGAGCCACAGACAAATGGATATTCACAATTTATTACGTTCAAATGATTAGTGGAATTTATAGGGATCGTCATCATGTAGAAAATGAAACCTGAGATCAGATTACTAGAAATTCAGTGAGCACAAATCCACAATAAGGCTTGAAGAGATCAGGATGGCTGGTAAATACTAAAAACCTTTCACCATGGATTCAGAAACTCCTAAAACAGTATGAAACATTTGAGATTGAACAAATGAAAATTTAACACATGGAGTATGTCCTTTGCTGAGAGTCCCTGGAAGATTCACAGGCAGCTAACCCTTATCAATACTGATTTACTGCTCCTATAGATTTACAGAATTGTACAAATTCAAAGAACCAAATCAAAACACAAAACATGCACTTCACAGAATCAAGTCGATAGTAAATGGGAAAAGTGCTACATCAACATGTCAAGAATATGGATTTCTAAACAAGGCATGTATGTTCATCATAACTCAGATTCACTTGTTCAAGATGTTAATTGATACCAGCATTGCAATGCAGAATTGACATTTGCAAAACAATTGAGACGTCAAAGAGGAAAACAATATTATTTGTGAGTGGATAACAAGCTACAAAAACAATTGTAAGAAATGTTCAACTATGGAAGGTAAAAACACAAGAATAATCAAAGTGGTTGCGCCAGAAATACATGAGCATTGCCAAGCAAATAAGCACCCCTGAAAGACCAAAATAACATTCAAAGACTTTCCTTTTTAGAATTCAAACAATATATATACCTTTCTGACTACCAAAAGGTTGTTGTTGAGGCCTGTTACCGTACTGTTTCCCCAAATTTACTGGATTGCTAGCAGCAGCCCCAGGTGCAACAGAACTGCCTGCCTGGGACCTTGGTTCAAATATGTGATCACCATCTGATGTTAAGGACTTGCTTGCATGATGATCACTTGGTGAAGGATTTACTACAGCTGAATTCAATTTACTGTTCCCTGATAATTTAACATCTGAATTACTGATATCATCATTACTGGACTGATTTGAAAGTGATGGTTCTGAGATATGTGAAGGCGGAGAATGTGTTGGCTGGGCATTTGCCAATCTGTGAGCCCCAACAGTTCCAACTATCTGTTTAATTGTTCCAACTGCACCTGGTGCCCGCAAATCATGAGATGGCACATAAACAGGATCAGGCGATGAGTTGCCAACTCCTGAAGCATAAATTGGTGTTAAAGCTATGGTCTGTTGAAATTTGGGTGTTTGCAGTCCTTGCACTGGCAAGGTTGGAGCCACTTGCATGATTTTTGGCTGGGTTGACAACTGTGACATGCTACTTACTTTCACAACATCAGCCATGGTTGCTTGTCCCAGTGCAGCTCTCTGATCTTCCTTTGATGTCAAAGGGGAATTAATGCCAACTAAACTTCCGTCAATGCCAGTTGGGGTTCCATTGACAGATATTGGCACAGAACTGAAACAATGTATACAAAATCTCAGACTGATTAATATTTTGACAAAAAACTCTACAATGAACACAACTTTCCACATATTACAAAAGCCAGAGCATTTTCCTAATCAAAAACCCATTTATAAAAAAATATAATTGGGATTGAGTTCTCTACTTTACTCCAGAAGCAGATGCCTTTGCTTGCACATTTTGATTTCCATAAGATACAACAGCTGGATTGACAGTCTTGTTTGTAAAATTGTAAGTACCATTCTCCCTTGCACTTGAAATCTTACTTCCCTCACTATCTGGATACAGAAGATTATAATATCAATAAAGTTCAATCCTAATATCTAGTACTCAAAGTGCGAAAAAAAGCACAAGTATTCATAATGATAAATATACTAGAGGATAAAAAGCCCAAAGTGATAAACGTTCACAGTTCCTCCCTCCTACTAACAAACTCTAGATGTACTTGGGTGATAGGCATCCCCTTTGGCTTGTTCTGTTCTGACTACCAATATAGATGAGCATATAAAATCTCAGTAGTGTAAATAACTACACACATAGATCATCTTGACATGACTAAAAAAATTAGAAAAAAAATGGGTAGAATCCCAAAAAAATCAAACTCTAATACTGATCAAATTGACTAAATCTATTTCATTTGAATAGAATGCAATTTCCAATGAATTTTGTTGTCGCCATAATTCTGTGGCATTACAATAGTAGCTGGGGAAAGACAAAGATGAGAATTTCCATTTAAGACAATGCAATCTAATCCAGAAACATTATGTAAACCATCTAACTGCAGAAAGCTTGGATCCAAATTCCTCGAGCATTATTTGTAGAATATTGATGTGTACGTTATATACATTATCAGATGATGGTTTTGAATTCTGACATGCATAAATAAAAAAGGGCTATGTGTAACATGTTCATACCATTCAAAATAGGACGATAGCTCCCCCTGCCAGCTCCACGACCTATTGATGAGCCTCCCCTTGCACCGCGAATCTGATTTCATGATTTTGCTCTAGCGTCCACTGAATTTGGTATGCTTGTATTCTGTACCAACTGCACAGAGAAGGGTCCATCATAATTATGGAAGATAATGGCTCACAAGACCATTTCATGATAAAAAAAACATACAACCAGAACCTTCCTACCGTAGGTGTTGTCAAATGACATAGATAAAAATAAATCAAAATATAAATGAGCTGTTATGCAGAAGTTTGGAATCACACAATTCAAAAAACAAAAACTAGACCAAAATATAATTTACCAGATAACCAGAAAGGTACAATTCAAACTTTTCAAAATAACAGCTCAGAAAGACACCAGCTACGTCACAAATTAAAATAAATTGAAAAACTTCCATTGTTAATGAATTTTGTCAATTACAAGTTCAAGATTAATGACATACCACACCATAAATTCACTGCTCCGTCCAACTTTCAGCTTATAACATTACTATTATTTTGACAGTTATGCTTGTGACTCTTCAAAACATTAGGGATGCAATTACATGATTACTTCTATATCCAGAAACCTACTCATCTTCATGGTCTTTGGTCACATGACAATAGTACATTTATTGGGTTGATGACAGCAACTTGATACCATCTACATCATCATCAAGTACTGATGCTGTATCAACCAGCACTTGATAACATCTTGATGATGGTGCTATATCAACCAGCACTTGATAACATCTAATTCTTGCAGCACCACACACCTCCTCCGGCAAATCTGTTATCAAAAATCTTGTCCACAAAGGCTTCTAAAACTTTTAATCACTTCACCCACATAAAGTACAAAGAAAGCCTTGAAGAATTTATGCAGGCTTCAAACTAGAGCTAACCTGCAGTCCTTTTAGTAGTAACCAGCATAAGTTCTAGTTTGTAGATGTGAATAAATGGAGTCATCTCACAAATACCCCACACATGACAAACAGATGCCTAGAAGTTTTGGTATTTTCTAAATATTTCATATTTCACTATTTTGAGGCCTTTTAGAATGGATTTTTGGAACTGTTTGGCATCTTTTCAATTGTACAGATTAAAGATTCCCAATACATTTTGAAAGGAATCATTACAATCTACAGTCACAAAACTATACTGCAGAAGACTGCCCCAAACTGCCTCTTGCATCATGTGAAAATATATGCAGTTGTGTTGTCTACCACATAAGGATTGGCCTCCTCTTTCTACACAAGCCTGCTTGCTTTGGCACATATCTGCAGTGAAATGCTCATTACCAGGAACCACGCACTTTTGGAGATTGTTTCTTTAACCTTTTCATTTCTGTTACCAAGTTCTGCAAGAAACCACTCAAACAGAGTAGGTTCTGATACTGGTCTGCGTCTGCCCAGGTTTATCCAGGGCAGGACCCTGGGTGAACTCAGGATGACCCAGGGCAAACCCACCTGGGCCAAACAAAAAATCATTTTTAAATTA
This sequence comes from Thuja plicata, assembly GCA_018584345.1. Classification (NCBI taxonomy): domain Eukaryota; kingdom Viridiplantae; phylum Streptophyta; class Pinopsida; order Cupressales; family Cupressaceae; genus Thuja; species Thuja plicata. The sequence goes on along the minus strand of MU228251.1, from coordinate 2,794,768 downwards.
AATTTGTCAAATAATTAATTAAACTTAACTAATCCTATCAGCCAACCTTTTTTAGTCTTAATAGAGGATGAGGGGCACAAGGCTGCTACACAGGACTTATACATGGGGAAATGTCATTTGCACTGCTTGTGGTTCCAAACTTGACACAAATCTGCTGTTGACATTAATGCTCTGTATGGAGAGCAAAATGACAGTGTATCGTGATTTTTCAATAGCAGTTGCATTTGTATAAACCATTTTGCTTTATAATTAACCTTCAACATTACACTATTAATTATTAGCTATGTTCTGTCTTTAATTTTGTAAAATTTATGCAAACTGAGTTGTCAGTTCCTGTACAGCCAAAAAAATTGGGGGTTGGGCTCACTTTGTGTACGTTTTACGAAAAACATATATACATTTGTATCCTCAAAATAGGAACGAAGTTTAAAATACCACATAACAAACATTTCATAAAGAGAAAGACTGTAAAAATTACAAATACTACCTCAATATCAATATATCAAACTTAAATGTCATAATAGATAATCATTGTCCAATATGAAATGTTAAAATCAACAATAAGCATCATATGGATTTTCATAAAGAGCATTATCGTCGTCGTTGTCATCATCATTACCATCAAAAGAACATTGTTATTGCCACCGAATTTATCCATGACTTCCTTGGCAGCAAATGCACTCTTGCACACACATAGGAATAGCAATCAAAAATTTTTGGCACCTACAATGATCAACTTCAGCTCTAAATGTGCAATGACAAGCAAGAATGGAAATTCACCAAGTATATTTGGTTTGTGTGTTTTCAGTTTTGTCTCTAAAAAGAGGTAATTGTGTTATTTTTTGTAGTACAAGCTGATTGGGGTAAATTTCAGGTTTAGGGTTGCTTTTAATGTTGACAAATCTATGTTGGATTCCAAAAAATTGTAACAAAAAAAAAATTAAAAGATGGTTTGGACACCTGCATCTGCCAGACAAACCCAGGTGTGCTAGGGAGGACGCAATCCAAACCCACAGACGAACCATACTATAACTCAGACAAAGTACCAACCAGACCTGAACAGGGCATAAACCTGAACGAATTGGTAATGTACTGTGCAAATAAAGTATATTTTTAATATTTTAATTTTATACATACATTGTTTCTTGCTGTAGTTGGCAAGAAATTCAGAAAAAAAATTGCAATATTTTGATTTTTAAAACAGATCAAACAATATTTTGATCAAGAAGCTCTCAATAAAATACAATATATTATTATTTTGATCTCTTCCCTACATATATACTTTATCCGAAAGGTTTGACTGAGTTTTTAGCATATTAGGGCACAGTATGAAGATACTTTCAAGGACTTCATTGCAATTTTATGGATATTATTTATTAAAATGGAATACTACTCATAACCCGTACTCAAAGGGCTACAAATACTATCAAAGTAGCATTAGCTCTGCTGATCCAAGTTTGTTATGTCTACTTCCCATGGAACATCAGGGGGGGGGCAAACATATTCTTGTATATGCACTTCAGGGGTTCAAACCTATTTACATCCATGTCTTTCTATTAAACTGGTAGACAGAAGATGGAACACAAATCTATAAATATGAATATAGTAAAAAACTGAAAATGAATGTTTACACGTGGCTGGACAGAGTAGTTCAAAAAAAAAATTTAACATATACAAGGACCTAATCAAAATCTAGCCACCCAATTCGAGCTAATTCATCAGTTTCTGCCTTGACAAATCAAGTGGTGAAACTTGGTACAAACAAGTAAATTTTGAATTAGAAAAAAAAAACATTTTAGTGATTTTGAAAGCTTTGAGAATTTTTCAAGAGCCATAGCTTTTTCAAATTAAGTCCTTTAAACCATTTAAAGCACTCGAGAGTTTTGAAAGAGATCTTCACATTAGGAAAGGATCCAATTTTTTAATTAGAACAATTCATGCCTCCATTAAAATCAATATGGCTCAAATTCAATGTTTTCACTTTTGTTGATAAAAAATAAAGGAACTTGGTAACAAGAAATGACAAGGAGGTAACAAATCACATTCATGATGACAGCATTTATTTTCTATCAAGCAGGGTATCTAAAAATATAATATATTGAAAGCATCATCAAATTAAAGAGATGAATCTAAGCGATTTAACACACCTGGCAAGGATTTTCTTAGCATCTTAAAGCACTAAAGCATCAGATGGATGCATTCGAAAATCATGCTTATACAGTAATAAGTACTATAATTCAAATACTGGGATCTGGTAAAAATGAACTGCTGTTGAAATGATGCTTCAAAATACACATGAGATCAATTCTAAACAGTTGGCAATTCTCTCAACCACAACTTAGTTGACATAAGGAGGCATAAAACTTGTTAAGGCATCGATAACCCTATAGGAAGTTTTGCATATCTTGTGACCAATATTACCCGGGGACGCGTTTCCAGCATAATTTGACCTGTCCTGGAAACAGGGACATCCCGGAAACTTCCGGAAACCCATCCCCTGGCTGTCCCATAAAATTAATGTTAAAGTTATGATAATTTGTTTGACTTCCACTCTCATGTGAACTCTAGACTTAAATTATTTAACATAAACATTATGTGTTAAGGTTCTATAATTTATATAAGCATGCTTTATCCATGTTTTCATATGAATATTAACTTCCCTATATATTTTAAATTTTTCCTATTTTTTATATAGCTGTTCCACCTGCCATCCCCTGCTCCCGGAAAAAAATATTCGTCCCCGTCCCAAAAACCAGGGGTAACATAGCTTGTGACAGTTTTGCATTGTAAAAGTGTCACATTCGTGAAGGGCACAGATTAACAAATTGTCAAGATTGCAAGCAAAAGTGGAAATTAAGTGATAATCTCTTTTGATATAGCTGTCCATGATAATAAAGAATGGTGAGAGATACCTAATTTACTAAGCCAACTTCAGGAAGACCCATAGAAAGTACTCATTTTCTAGGGTAGAACAAATTCCTTTCCTTAGACATCATCATATTCTTATCTAGATATGCTTTCACTTAGCTATTCACATTTATCTCACACCCTTTTCCTGCTTAATTGGATAACACGCCAATAGTTATTTTTGTGATCATTGTTTGTGTACTAGAGAAAATATTGTATTGAATGAATAAAGGAAGGAATTTTAATGACATCCACGAGACCAGCGGTCTAAGGGACAAAGGGAAAACCAATTTATCTGCATGTTGAATCTTCTCCATGTTGACCCTTTTGTTGTGGATCCGAGGTAAGAAAGTTGTTGTTTTGTGTAATCTTGACTCTTCAAAAAGTTCATTCAGACTGTTCACCTTTAGGTTGTCTTCGTATTGACTGAGGATATCTTCATATGCTGCACATTCTTTGATAAAATGCCATTCCGTTTCCACCACCCCTTTGTTGCAAAAATTATAGGTTCTTTCCTCCCACACCTCTTTGGTTACTTTCCATCTACCAATTTCACATCTCAAATGATGAGAGCTGGTCCTCAGTTGAGCAATTAGAATTTTGGCCTTTCCTTTAATTGTGGACCTTAAATCTTTTAGTTTGCCAAGGATTTTCCAACAAGGTTGTTAGTTTATGTACGCATATGTGTGTGTATAATATATAAACTACTGTATCTATGTGTAAATACACGCTTTATATATGCAAATACATACATATATGAGCATATATGTATTTTCACAATTTTATACTAAGAAATTAAAATATCTTTATTTTTTAGTTCGCAAAGAAATTCTCAAGAAAGATATTTGCTTCTATCATATATATGTGTATATATACATATATAAATACATACATATATGTCATAATTACCAGAAAACAGGGGTACTTGGAGGCATCTGACTGGTACCAGTACCAGTGTGTGGGTACTTGGAGATGCCACAATAATATAATTTAATAATTTCCAGAAAATATCATGTCATAGAACTTTGAAAACAAGAATGTAAACCAGTTATAAAAGAACAGTAAATAAGAAAAGATAATTTCTCTTTTGACCATTACAATGATAGGAATCAGCCATACAACTGTGTATGTCCCTCTCAAAAAGTCTACACTGTCAGCAGATCTGATCACTTTAACTATGCATGAATTTACGCATCATCCAAAATATAAGCATGAAGCATTATCCAGACTTATTTTATTTATTAGCCTTCCTTTTTTGTCTTTTAAAACGTTTTGCCCTAAGTTTCCTAGCAAGAGATGTCAATATACAGTTGGGAGACCTCAGAAACAACAGGAGACAACAGCCAAAAGAATCCTGAGCATCGGGAAGCTTCCAGGGATGTCTCTGGTACTGGAGACGCGTCTCCATCTCCAAGATGTGTCTCAGGGAGTGGGAGACGGGTTTTCGAGTAACCATGATATATGTATATACTTGTATTGTATGGCGAAACCCAACTGTACCAAATCCAGGAAAAAAATGGCGAACCACCAAAATCTGATCCAACAATATGGCTTTCCATAATCTTAAGCGCACAGTAGCAACTAAAAATTTGTCTTTGTGCATGTGAATTTCCTTCAAGGAAGTTCTAGCAGATATGTGTTTCTATCCATTCTTTGTTACTGGCATATTTTCTTAATTCAGTGGTGCTCTCAACATGTCTTAAATTTAGGCCCTAACAGCCATTTCCTAAAAGATTATTTTTGCTATTCCCATAGAGCTAACTCCCTGTAGTAGAGTTCCTGCCAAAGACACACTAGCATACATGTCTCTTGCTCCTAGATATCTGAATATCACAATCAGACCTATTCTATAGGTGTCAGTTTTCTCTGCAAGACTAGGCAAATCAAATAAGAGCATACCATAAGCATAGCCATTCAAAACAAGTAATGAAAGGATTCAAAAACATTAAAAGGGTGTTTTATTACTAAGCCAAGGCAAACTTTTACAGTTTAAACAATTGTAGTAAAAGGCAAAATACGTTAATTACAGGCACTCAATGGTAGAACAAAAGGAATGACAAAACAATGCTCAAGTAGTCAATCAAATTACAGTTCCAAAATATTTTAAAATAAAAGATTCTAATATTAAGGCAATAGAAACATCAAATAATTTAATCCAAAATATTTCTCACTGACATATACGGTATACCTCTTTTTTCTTGTCTCGTTTCCTCTTAACCTCATGAAAAGGATCTGCAAAATCCATATGAAGTTAGAAAGGTTTTTAGGTTAAGCCAAAACAGAAACAAACCTGCAGAAGGGAAACAGCAATTTTAAGTTGCCCCATAAATATTTATCAAGAAGAATATAAGATAGATGAGATTAGAAATGCTGCTAACATTATGATGCTCAAAGCTAAAATGGGTCGTATTTATGTATCATGTACATTAAAAGGTTATTTTATACCTGTAAATTAGGCTGCTGAATTTGGCTGAAAACGGTTAGAGCAAGACACAGAAGCAAGGAAGGAAGAATATTAATATGATCTTAGCTCAACTGTTCAATGCATTGGGAAATTGATGTTATAGAAGCATTGTTCGATACAATAAAAGCCCACCCAAGGCAAGAACATAACTTATAGTTCCTAGCATGATTTATAATTTTATCCTACTACAAGTTTGATTTTCAACTCCTTTTCTCAACAAGTAATGAGAAAATACCGACATTGCACGCACACTTCAACATGGGAAAGGGTCAAGAAAGTGTCAAGGCCAATAATAAACACAAGATAACATTCAACTGAACACCAACATCCTTAAATCAAAAAGGGACTGACATAATTCCACTGAACTAAGGATTGAGTTATTATGTGATCAAAATCATCACTTCATTCGTTACAACTTACTGTCTGTGCTATAAATCAAGAGTAGTATGTATCATTTATGATCAAAAAGATACCACAAATCAAAATTCTTGGTCACATTCAAACCAGCATCGATGCACTCAAATTGAAAAAAGGCTCCCCCGTTGAAAAGCCTTATATAGTTGATTATATTGTCAATCGACAAGTTGGCATTAAGTGGTCACATCTGTCAGTTGGATAGATGAATTTGAATTTTAATAGGGCAGAAAAGAGAAACCCAAGTCTGACAGAAGCAGGATGTATACATCGGGATGATAGGGAAAGGCTAGCGTGTGCTGCTTCAAAAAATAAAAAAATAAAGGAACAAACAATGAGGCCAAAGCCCAACCAGATATGCAAACAATTTGGTATATCTTCAATACAGATAGAAGGATACTCAATGATCATAATCAACGCAGTTAAAAAAATCCCCAAATTAGTTGCTAGCATAGTACATAATGCACGGCAATTGCCAGACACTTTCAATCTAACATGTCTATTAAGAAATAAAAAGGGCACTAATTCTTGACTGAGTATATACCGTAGACAATTTTGAATAATCATAAATGCATCATAGATAATAAGACAAAGGCCTGGGTAGACTGACAACATATTTAACTTATGATTATAATTCATCTTTCCATAGGGTTGAGAAGACCTGTTGTTCTAATATCCAAACCTTCAGATAATTATTACTAAGGCTTGTCCTTGTTCATCCACTCTGCATCATTATTGCACAAAATGGCAGCCAGCACTAACATATGGGTGACCATCAACCACTTATGAAAAGGGATGTAAGCATAGTTTAAGTTAAAATGACAAAGGAGGGTGGAAAGACGGCCAGGCAGCACAAACGAGCAGTCTATTTAATTAATGAAGCAAATAGTGGTAACTCAACCCTTCTTTGTTTGGTCGCAGCCACTTTGAGCTATTAAAATGGATCCAAATGTTTTTTTGTCATCAAAGAAACAACAGATTGCACTCCTTGGAGCAACTTCAAATATCTGAATCAACAGAACTTTCAAAAGAAAAACAAAAGTGTTAGTGCATACTTTTGAGATGGTGCTTGGTGAGGAGATTTTGTTTGAAGAGGACTGCTACTGTGTGAATGCAGACATTGCCTCTATGTTTGCACATGTTTTTCCTCACATGGGCGCAGAGCTTTGTGCAATAAGGTCATTGGTAAAGGCATTCATCAAAATAAGATTTTTAGACAACCTGGAAGATATGCTGACCAAAGCCATTCCAGTGAAGGGATTAATGCTTCCTAATAGGGTTTCTCAAGCAATTGAAAGGGTCAACAATAAATTCACTTGTTCTCTTGCTTACAATCTGAAGCAATCTGGAAAAGGAGCAGAAGAACACAGAGAAGAACATGATAGCCTTTTCTATGTTCATCCCAAGGTTGACGAATGCAGGAGAAATTGACTGAAGCTTCACCTTTGATGATAACACCGAATTGAGGAAGAATACCTTGCTCTTCATGCAGCACAATGGCAAAAGAAAGTGTTTCTTCAAAGCATGATCATAATAGAGGATCTCTGATGCTATGTCTTATTTTGAGGTTGTTGTATTTCATAGTAGAGGGGTTATTGAGTCCATAAAACATTAATATAGTTGCTATGTCACAGGTAAGGTTTGGTTTTTCTTTTCTTTGTATCTTTTTTTTTCTATTTTTATCTTTTTTGTAAAGGTGAAAAGGATTTTGGGTCCCCTGAAGATGGTGGACTTTTGCTTGTTCTCTACAACTTCAAGTGGCTCGATGCAAAACCTTTAATGTCTATATTCAATTGATATTTACAAAAGGAGTCATCTCCAAAGCCACAATTGTTGTGTAAAAAGAAAAATTGACATGAGGTTGAGACACGACATTTAAGCAAGCAAAGGCCAACATACTTTCATTCCCAAAATGACTAGACTTGAAAATATGGCTTGAAAATCACCATGGTCTCCAGAATGTTGCATGTGCAACTGGGCTAAGCACGCCTTCCATTGGCATCCAACCTCTAGTACAAACTATGATTTAAAGGCCAATTTAGGGTTGGCATTGATCAAGAGGAGCATTTGACAAGCCTTTGACTCGCATCAACAATGCAAATTAACCTCTACAACTACAAAGAAAAGATAACACTATGTGACCATAAGAAGGGTCTAACCCCATTGATTTAGAAATAAGTTATACACCATTGAATATGCTGTCCATTGCAAAGGGAATGGTGTCATAGTAATAGGAACACTCTGAGAGTGTGAAAATGAGCCACATTCAAGTAACCCCTGCTGCAATCAGGCTGCCCAAAATCAATGAGGTAAGGATTATATGGCGGATGTGATCATAACAACATTGCAGTGTCACTACTTGGTGTGGGCACAAACACATGTCTATAAATACTCAAAAAATGGTGCAACTTTTAGCCACGCCACTTTAGAGAACTCATAAAAGTGCAAAGATTTAACAAGAGAAAAACAGAAAACATGAAGCAAGTAAATTCCTTCACAAAGGAGAAAGCCCTCATCATTGATGTCGTACATTTTAAATAATTGGTAAACTGCACCAACTCAATGGTCTCATAATATGGAGAAAGATGGCACAAGAAAAGACAAGAACTCAAACGAACCCTCAATCTACATATTAATTTGCACTTCAATGTTGCAAATATGGCTTTAGATAGTAACATTTCAAGTCCCTGAAGCCCTATGTATTCGATGGTTATCAAGGTTAAATAAATTGTACGCGTACCTCCCCCCGTCCATTAGATCAACCTAGTGAAGTCCAACGCATCTTCTCCTAACACGAAAAAACTGCAGCTACTTGGTGCTTATAAAATAAAAAGTGGGTATGATAAAGTAAAGAAGCGCGTGGTATGAGCGCACACGCATAAGGCGATTCCGGTTGCCACAACTACCTCTGTATTGAATGTAACTTTCCAAAAACGCAAAATTATTAGAACGGGTGCATATATGTGACCAAAAGAACTGAGCAACTCCGACTGCTAAAAATATTCTAACATTGCCCCGTGATCAAGATTGCAAAGGGCATGTTCCTTGGAGAGAACATACTCACCAGGTCACAACCAGCTCATAAATGACCTGATTTCGTAAAGTGGGTATGCATTGTTTCACAGAAAACGCCGATCCCTGGCCTGGAAAGGCCACCAAAATACACTATTGCGAGATGGGTATGTATTTGCAGCGGTTCAAGCTAAGTTTATGAAATACCCTATTGAACAAGAGTGGTAGAAAAGCCTTTCCAGAGAAAGAGTATTAAACAGAGAAGCAAACTTGCCTTGAGCGAGCAACTTCTGGGCTGTTTCGTCAGGATCCATTTTGCATTCCTGAAGCATTGCATGAATATCATCGTCGCTGTAGCCCTTCACTATTTCCTTGATGCCTTCAATGAGTTTTCGCACCTCAGGCCTGATCCCTCCTCCTCCCTTCATTTCTTCGATTATTTTCTCCCTCCTGTTCTCCTTTTTCCCCCTTCTGGTTAGTCTTGCTCTCGATGAAATGACCCTAGAGAGGGAAACAGAACATCATTGACCCATTTCTCTCTCTTCTTTTTTCGTTATATACACAGACTCTCACTCTCTCTCTCTCTCTCTTCACTCTTATTTTAAATGCTGGGGATTGCTTATTTGGCAAGACAAGTCGTCCTGTTCTCTTTCTCAAGCATCTCGTTTCATCTTACCCCTAAACCTGCTTACTTGGCAAAACAGTGTCATATCATGCCTATCTCAACCGCGCCCCTTCCCCTTTGTCATCGTTTATTATGAAAAGGGAATTTTGATGATATGAGCACCGGCCAATTCTTATTCAACTCCTTTAAAAACACCTTCCCCTTCCCTTGGACTCTCCTCTACATATTTGGACTCTCCTAGGGTTCCTCTTAAAAGTTATTGCCACATTCATAGGTACCCTTACTCATAACATATTTGGTCCAAAACCATATATAAAAGATCTTAGGATATAAATTTTGAGTCTTTTTGAATGAGGCTAAAGATTGTTTATAGGACAAACCGTCTTACAAATTGAATTCTACATTTCAGCCATTTTCTTGTACAACTTAATGATGAGTGTCTTCAATTGTTCAATTGTTCCCTCACTAAATAAATAAATCCAAGAGTTAGCTCTCAAGATATTAACATACTTGTCCTTGAAGGCATCACACTCTAAAATGAAATGATATTATGTTTCCACTTTTCTAGAAGTGTAAAAAATACGCTCTTTCTTCCCAAGCTTCTTTTGGTCTTTTCTGATTCCTGATTTCACAATGAAGTTGATGAGAGTTAGTTCTTAATGAAGCACTAAGAATTTTTGGTTCTCCAAGAGATATTAACCCATGTGTGCGCTTTTTGATGATGATTGCAAGTGGGATGAAAATTTTCAATATAATATTTTTTCTTTCTCCTTAGTCCTTTGTCCCTTGTCCCAAGAACGCTTATGGAACTTATCCATAACAAAAGTCTTTACATCTTTAATATTTGTGGGGCACGTGTAAGTAATATCCCATTTACTAAACCATTTGTTATTTTGCCACATCCAAATCTTCTTTCTTTTGCACATTAAGTCATTGAAAACAACCTTGGGTCATCTGCGCTCTTCCATTTGCGCATTTGTTTTTAAATATCTTATGAGTCGCACCATAACAATTGCTTAAATAGGAGCAGTCCCCGCCTCACTCAACATGTTATCACAAGGGACTATACTTTTAATTTTGAATCTGTTTAATCAAGTAATATTATTGTTGAAAATAGATACCTCTCTCGAAACTTAAATGTTTTGGTGTCTTTTAGATAGATGTGTTTAAGATATATATATATATATATATATTAGAAACGTAGATCGTGCAGTGTTATAAAATTTAATATAGCATTTTTTTCATTTTCTATAAAACTTCCTTTTTCTTTTCTTTTTTTCTTTTTCTTTTTTTGAAAAAGAGGGTAATGATTTATTGAATCAGAAAGAGAATTACAAAGACAAGACAACCGGCCCACCAAAGAGAGAACAACCAGGGAAGAAAAAAGCCCACCTAAAGAAAGCTCAAATAGGACCACAACTAACTAATCATATCGTCCATGATAATCCTATCAAGTACTTGAGCATATTCCAAGGGCAAATAGCCCCAGTCACCAACATTTCATCCATCAAGGTGTTTAGAGACCCATTTAGCCAAGAAATCAACAACCTTGTTTACTCTTGTGGAACATGGAAAAAGGAGACAAAATCCAAATAATCTTTCAACCAAAGATCTATCTTACAACCATCGCCCAATGTCAATCAACATCCTCTAGTCACTCCTTATTCAACATATCAATATACACTTGGGAGTCTATTTCCCAAACAATTGTGTATCATCCTAGGGATCACACTTTTTTGCTGTTGAGAGGTTGGCAAAATCTTCCATGTAAATATTAGTTTGTTGTTCCTTATAAATGGAAAATAAAAAAATAGCATGACCCAGATTATCTTTGTCAATGCCTCCAATCCACGCATGCCCAAGATTTCCCCTAAAAGAACCATTAGTAATAATCATCAAAACTCCCTACGGTGGAGGAGACCACTTACCATCCAGTTGAACCTTGTTCTTAGCATGTTGGCACTTGGCTTGACAACTCCTACAATTGACATCTATAATGTCTCCACCAAAGATGAGTAAATTATGAATAACAATCATGTCTCTAGGATCCACATCCATGGTAGGATCACATTTCACCATCGAAGTTTCAAGGAGCGTATTAACAATTTTCTATCATGTTAGTTGCACCAACATTTTCTTACCCTAAAAAAATTATGTGGTTTCTTTCCAACCACACTTGCCCAATAATAAAAGAAGGATTGAGGTCCCTAACAACCTAGACAAAAGAAGTCTTAGTTTGAGGCCTACCAAGATAATGTGAGAATTCAATCAAAGAATTAGCACGAACATAAGCATGCTTCAAGACTCCCCACTAGTAATGCCAAATTTTTGTGGTAAAAACACATCAAAAATGTGGATATTCTCTACGCTATTATTAGGGCTCATTTGTTTCATGGAAATAGACTGGAATTGGCATTACCTAATTCCAGCTAATGTCAATTCCATGTTTGTGTCCATCTTACAAAATTAGAATTGGAATTTTCAAATTCCAATTTTGCCCGAAAATGGGAATTTACATCTTCCACCTAAATAGGTGGAATTGGAATTGGCTATTCCAATTCCATTTTTTATAAAACCAAATTTAAGCTTTACACATGTGTGTGTGTGTGTGTGTGTGTGTGTGTGTACATGTATGTGTGAATATATACACACATACATGTGTGTGTGTGTATAAACACATGTGTGTATATGTGTGTATATGTGTATACATGTGTGTATACACATATACACACATGTGTGTATATGTGTATATATGCATACACATATACACACAATGTATATATATACACACCATATTTAAAAAATTAAGAAATAAATAATTAAAATTTCTTATGCATCTTCTCAGTCATCTTCCGAGTGAACCAAACGGGTCCAGCCCATATTCTAGAATTCATTTTCAAAATAGCAGAATTCCAGAATTCAATTGAATTCTAGAATTGGTTATTCCAGCATACACAAATTCCACGAAACAAACGGGCCCTTATTACACACGACATAGGAGGAAGGTCCTCAAAACCCTCTTTTCTATAGGATCTCCCAAGTAAGACATTTATTCTGCACAACTAGCAACAAGAAAAAATTGCACCTGGGCCAAGCAAAACTATTCCAAACCTGCTTCAACCAAAGAACATCCATATTCACATATCTCATTTTATCCAAATCAATGTATCCTAAAGCATGTTGGAGATCAAAACTACAGGTTGGTGGGCTCTATGATTAGGCCAAATTCTATGTTCAAGGTTAACAACTAGCTTTGGCCAACGGGCGAAATGAGCCTAACGTGGGCTACTTTTCCCTGAACTTTAGGCTTTGTTATTACCTATGAGGGTTTTCCTTTTATTAAAGCAGATTAATGACAATAACCTAATTGATATTTCTATCTGTATGTATGGCTATAGCCTTCTGATTGATCTACTAGTACTCTAATCTTATAATGTAGATTTCAAAATTAAATGTAAAGTGTTTGTATGGGACTGATGACTTGTTGGTATTGGGTACAAAGTCATATGAAAAAATTATGCTGTGATACTTTGCAAAATAATTTTTAAATTTACACCTGACGTAAATTTGTCTATTATCTCTTTTGTAATTCAAAATAATGTGCCACTATTTTTGTGATTAAATGTAAATGGCTTTCCTTGAAAGAGCTACTCACACAACCACACAAATATTAACTTATATCACCCTTGATGAAAAAATCAATGAAAATATAACACAACAATGAATATAAAACATGGGAGATGATAATGGTTGTATTAACCAAACAACGAGGAAAGCATAAATAAAGGATATACCAATATTTATTGCACAACAACAATAAGCTCTTTCTATTATTTGAAATTAGATACTGCAAATGACATATAAAAGTCTCATATGTTGTAATATTGAAAGTGCTAATAGTAGCAATTCATAATAATAAGTCATGATGATTTTGAAATTGAAAAACAACTTCCTTATATGAGGTAGAATAGTCCTAATTGAAACTAAACACCCTTTGGTGAAAAGACAACTAAATTACAAAGTCTATGTTTAATAATAACAACTCCTAATTCCTCAAAAGGAATATATTAATAGCTCCAAGATAATTGATATAATCATGCTCCTTGTAGGTATTGATGTTGATATTTAAGTTCAGCATCGTGTAATCTCTTATGTAGAACTTTTTTGCACGATTATCTTCATGTTGTGCAAGATATGTGTATCCTCAATAATATCCTCCAATGCTTGAGGGAGATCCTTAGCCAATGTACTCCTCCACTACTCCAAAGGGATTAGTGCTCCATCGTCACTATTGAGCATGGTATGAAGTGAACACCTATATCTTCCTTTTCCAACCAATCCATATCTTCTACTAACTCTCCTTGAAACTCTTGGTGTTGCTTGATCAAGTTCTTAGCCTTCTTAAGATCATTTGGGGACATGGAATCTTTTTATTTCATCTTTTTTCATTCATCATATCTCCCAGTCTAAAATTCTCTCTAAGGGCTCTGAATGTCCCAACATACGTACTCCATAATTTATCAAATTGTACCATCATAACATTGAGCCATGTTTGACTAGCTCAGACATCAAATTATATATTATTTCCTTAATGCGCTCACTCTTCTCTTTCAAGGTTTTCTCAAACTTTAGAACTCTTAATCTTCAATATATGGTATATTGTAAGGCTACAACCACTCTCTATTCTTGTTCACGAGATGGCCCATCTACCTCTACAATATGTTTTGCCTTGTCCCACATTTTTTGTTTCTCTTGATATTCTCTCTTGTACCTTTCTTTATAAGCATCTCTTTCTCTGATGAGTTGTTCAACTTGTGCTTTATTAAATTTGGCTACATTTATACTCAGGTCAGCATCGTCTAGCAGATCAGTTTCTCCAACTCTCTACATCATGATGTTTCCAAAGACCTTATTTGTATCTATAATTCTTGGTCTTTTATCTTGAGGGTATAGTGCTCATTGAAGCAATATCTTATTCTCAAGGTCGTACCTTGACCCATTGTAAATTTTATCTACATGCTCAAGTGATAAATTCTTTATTTTATATTATTTCTTGACAAAACCATTGAAAATAATGGTTGAGGTCATGTTTCATCCTGGATATATCATAATGCCTGCATCTTGTAAGGGTTTCCTTCCTCTTTCATGTGTTGTATTTCTCATCTCTCTGTCTACCTCTATTTGGAATTCTTCCAACGAATCTTCCTCATTGGCGTGGGTGATATTGTTCACCCTTTGTCTTAACTATCTTCTTTTATATTTATAAAAATAAAGGACTTGAATTCCTTCCTTAGAATAAAATCATTATTAAAAATAAACTTTTACATGCCAATTGTCTTACATCATCAACCTCATTTGTAAGAGTTGGTTCTATTATTATTTCTTTGTCTTCGTCAAGATTCGGGCCCACCTCAGAAGCTTCATCAAATTGTGTAGGAATTTCCTCTCTTGCAGAAGCTTCCTCACTGTTATATCCAAGTTATGGTTAAGGTGACAAATGCGTGATAGGATTCACATCTTGGATACCCCTTCACCATGGCCTTTTGGATCCCCTTGTGAAGACATAATTAGGTACACCAGTAACCACCTTTTTAATGTGGTATATCATCTCATTGGCTCTAGTTATGGGATCTACATTTGTGAAGACATTCAAATCAGATAAATTATGATTCTTCTTCCATTCGTTTGCTCTACAAACTTTAGCATAGGCCTCTAACTTAGTAGCCTCTGGCTCTTCCAAGTTTTTTATAAGATCATCTTGGACCAATAGGATATGCTCGTATGAGTGTATTTTTTGAGAAGCCTTACCTTGGTTGATGAATCCCTTGAATTCAAAGTTATTCCTGACTTCATCTACAAACATATTATAATATGATAACCTTCCATCCACAAGTTCATAACCCTTTGTGCTAAAAACAAAAAATTCTCCAAAACATAAAAATCTTGGCATGAGAGACTTCTCACCATAGGAACTAAGGTGCATGGTGTTGGATGAAGCCAACTATCTAATGATCTCTAGATAGGAAGTTCTATAAGCTATTGTCTCAGGTAAGACATAAGAGGTATCCTCGAATCCAAACACCCTAATCTTTATGAAGTCCTCATATGAGTACCAATCTCCCTGATTGTGGTCTACAATCCCCCTATCATCATAGTCCTTAGGCCTTAAGAATCTCTTAATTTCAAGTGTCAAGGTGTGGTCATATGAATGACCAAGAAACTAAATCAGGGGGTTTGACAAAGTATTCTTCAAAATTTACATATTGGGCCAAGGGAATTTGTTGTCCCTGAGAGGGATCCATAGTTGAATTGATTTCCTGAGTCCTTGCTTATCATATTCATTGATCGTTAGGTCATCACTCCACAAACTGATCTCTTGACCAACATATAGAAACATGGGTAAAAAATAATAATAATGTTTGAAATAAACACTGTCAGGGTTGTTCTTCCTAGCCTACAACCCATGGTTAATCTGGTCCACTAAACATTTATCATAATCAAAAGGCCTGGCATCCCGTGCAGAACATCTACAACCAAGACCATTACCACAATATCCATTAGAGGGCATGAGCCTCTGTGCCTAAGACTTGTCCTATAGAGTAATATGTACATCTAAGGTAATAACAAAAAAGGTTGACATCATATGGAGGCTTATCCTATGTATCAAACATGCTAAGATTCTTATCGTCTCTTTGCCTATGTATAGGAAACCTCCGCCATTTTTATAATGTTTCAAGCCTATAGTATGCATCCATCAATCCACTTACTACAATTTGGTTGGTCATGGTCTCCATCCAAGTCAAACACTCCATAAATGTAGTCCCTAGTGATTGGAATTAAGGGTTCTCCTTGTGCATTCTGAATTGCCTTTGTTTTGGGATCACAGTTTTTTATAATAGTTATGATTGAGTATACATTCACAAACATGTTTGGGACTACCAACTTTTTGATATTGTACATCTAGAGGTTACAGATGGCTCGGCTCTAAATTGTCTCTTATAGTGGTACGTGAATAAGTCATAGCCATGTATTTGTGTCCACACATTTCCTAAATTGTCAAATTTGTCCCCTAGATTGTCTATGTCATTCTTATTCTTCATAACTATCTTAGATTTAGGGTGAGATTCAGAGAATTGGTTCATTAAATATGCGTTTAAATCCCTACCCGCTATTTTATGTCTTTTGGCTTGAACTTCTCTAGGGTTTTCAGTTTGCTTTGGTTGGTCCTTTTGTTTTCTTGCCCTAGGTTTCTTTGAAGTCCCTTCTATTTTGATTTCCTTTAGTTTAAAACAAATACAATACGATTTAGAAACCTACTTGATTTGTATAGACAATTCTAGACTAGCTCTTAACAATTTTCTTCAATTCTTTGTGTTGCGCTTTCTCATCATCTTTGATTTTTCTTTAGGATGTCAATTCACAATGAAATTGAATGTAATGATCTTAATTTGGTGCAGGAAGATTGTGTTTGTGTAGATTTTAATTGATATTAGAACTGTCATTAAATTGTTGCATTCAAATTTCTATGTCGATATGACACACAACAACTTTTGTTACTTTTTACTTTGAATGCCATATTAATTTATTCATTTTTATAGTTTTGATGAGGCCCGTAAATTATCACTGTGATGTGTTATATCCCTTATGTTCACCTTTCAATGTTTAGTTGTGGTTGATCAAAGAGACCAAATAAGTCTACATCAATGATCATTCAACATTTGATTCATTAACAAGAAGCATCAAACCTTTATCGATGAGATTTTCCTATTTTTCTTCTTCGCATGAACCCTAATTTTGTCTTGGCGAAATCAGGTATCTTTGATGGATGTTTTTACCTTTGATTGTCAACATTGATGAGATAGTGGGACACTTCATTGATAAATATTTTATCGATGAAGGTTTGATTTTTCCAAGGCACCTTTTGGCTTTCCTCTACTCTCTATATTTCTCTGAAAATATATTTTCGACGAGACACTAACTCACTCATATTGATAATCACATTTTGATGTAGGTCTACACTTTGGTAAGATGAATATGTTCTCTCTTTGGATTCTATTCCTTCGTCGATGAGTTTTCTCTATCGACAAGACTTTATAATCTCTCATTGATATTATTTGTTCCCATTTTAATTATGAGTACTATATGTCGTTGAAAGTTTTTGACAATCTCATCAATCATTCAAAAGTTTTTTAGTAAAGCTCTTAATCTTTTCAATGAAACAAATGCTTTGGTCGAGATATTTCCTTCGTTTGGTGTAGATCTATGTTACTATATCGATGTCACTTTACTGAAGTAACCATCACAAATGTCACATCAAATTCCATCTTTTCGATATAATATTGCTCTCTAATAAGACATCTTTTGGCTTTGTTGGGTGTTCAAAGCTTTATTGATGTGAACATTTTTAATGAAGTATCCTTGTGTGTCTCTTAGAAAACATCTTGTTGATAAGATCATTCATGTCCTTATTAGATGCCTGATATCTCATAATCTAGTACCTTTAGTTACTTTTCGATGAGAGTTTTGATGAGTTTCACCAAAGTCTAACTTTTTGATATAACATCGCCTTTCGGTGTAACACTTTTCAACTTTGGTAGGTGCTCGAAGTTTCATCAATGTTGCTATTTTTGATAGGACACATCTATTTATATCATTGACAACTTGTGATCTTTTGATTTTATAAGACTATTCTTGCATAGATCTGTTAGACATATGGTACCACACTATAGTCGGTTCCTTTAATTTGCATTTCAGTGAAGAATCATGTAAGTTTTATCGACACATAACTTTTTTATGTATCTTCACCCATCGATGTGACACTTCTCAACTATTGCAGATCACTGGTGTTTTATTGACATTGACATCATCTTCATTTTCAATCAAGGTATGTTCTCATCTCCTTGATGAGTAAATTTTTAGTGTAGCTTTGTCTTTTGGTGTGACATATCTTTCATCCCATCGACCTATGGTGTTTCTTTGGTATGCCTCTTTTCATTATGATGAAAACACAATAGATTGGTGCAATGTTGTCAACGACTTTGTTGTGATTTTATTCACATTTGGTTTCGATAAGACATAGCGATGTCTACATAATATATCATTTGAATTCAAAATTTTCTACCAAATATGCAGTATGATATTAGCATTTAACTCATATTATTTTTCTATCATGAATCATGATTAATTATGATATTTTAGGAGAGACTAAATAAACAATAGTGGGAAAATTATGAACAAAAGTGAGGGAATTTTGTCAATCTTGGGGAAGAAAATGAAAATTTTATCTCATTTTCTAAGGTTCTAATAGTGACTCTTGTTGGGGATGAATAACCTTTGGTTATTTGAAGAATCTAGCTATTCTCTGTGATGTAGACTAGAGGCAAAATATCATGAAAGATATGTATCATCCTAAAAAGTAAGCACCTAATTTGTGCTTACCTTGGGACCATTTTGTGCTTACTCTAGCGTGTTTACTATGATAGGACCTCATATTGTGCTTAAATGCGTACCTAATTTGAATATGGGTCCTCCTCCGTCCTCAATCTTGATTTAACTTGAGACTGGTGTTTATATTGTGGCGACTGATCATGTAATAAGCAGTTGAGATGCATAATGCATTATAATGTTGGTGTACTATGTTGTTGGATAATAAGAAAGGTTGGACGAATGTGTAGGTGGACGTAGCCTAGGTTTTGGGTGAACCACGTTAAATCTGTGTGTTATATGTGTTAAGTTTTATTCTTCTTTTGCTTTTTGCATATAATTGTTTATTCTTATATTGTTCTGGATTTGTCAAACCCTAACAAATGGATCTTGCTTCTAGACATGATTTTTCATTTTCCATCCAATCCATAATTCAATTCCTCATCTGGGACCTATTCATTTATTTTTTGCTTTAGGGATATGCTCTAACCTCACAACAAACAACATTTTCTCCCCTTGCCCTTTTTCACCTTCCTTGACATCCCCGTAAAATTTGAGCTAATTTTGCCTGGGATAAGTTGACTAGCTAACTTGTCCCTAGGACAAGTTGAGTACTCGACGTGTCCCTTAGGTTTTGGGCCCAAATTTTTCCCAGAGCCCGATGACAAGTTGAGTACTCGACGTGTCCCTTAGGTTTTGGGCCCAAATTTTTCCCAGAGCCTGATGGCAGTGTTTTCCTCCGAGATCCAAATTTATGGTCGACCTTGATCAAAATTGAACCTCGAATGGAGGGAGTCAAGTATAAAAGGAAATCTTCTCCCCTCATCTAGAATCCACAATCATATGCAAACTATAATCAAGTACAAGCATTCAAGCATTCAAGTTCAAGGAAGTCATCAAGAGCCATCAAGCATCCACATCTTCATTTTCATGCAATCAATGTGTTTCCTTTCTAGCTTCTTTCCCCCACTGGAGGCCAAGAAAATGAGTTTTCTATGAAGGAAGAAGTTCTACAATATTCATCCATCTAGCTTGTAATGTCCCTCAATTAAAACCCTTATATTCTAAAATTCTTACAATTAAGTGTAATTATTATTATTATCAAAATATTAGTAATATTATTATCTTCATATCTTAAATCAATATCGTTATTAGGAAAATGAAACTAGTATAATTTTACTTAATTATTATTAATGGCCATTGGAAAAATTACTATTAATAATATAGTTATTTAAATAATAAATCAATAAATAAAATTAATACTATTAATAATACAGTTATGAGAATATAATAATATACATAATATATAATACTATATATATTATAACATATATCATTATATATTAAAGGGGCGACATGTGATTGGATTGTCGGCCTGTAAGTCGCACCTTAGGTGGTGTGACTAAGTCGCAGCCTTAGGGTTGCGACCAGTTGCACCCCCTAAGGGGGGCGACTCCTCATGAAGGGGATGTAACTCCCCCTCCCACGAGCACATACATAAGTCTATTAAGGGAAGGAAAAAATAGGGAGAGAGAGAATTAAAAAAGGAACAATAGCCAACGATAGTCAACAAGAGATTTGACAAACATTTTTGGTATAAAAAATATTATTAATTAAGTTTTGAATAATTATGAGAGAGAGAGAGAGAGAGAGAGAGAGAGAGAGAGAGAGAGAGAGAGAGAGAGAGAGAGAGAGAGAGAGAGAGAGAGAGAGAGAGAGAGACANGAGAGAGAGAGAGAGAGAGAGAGAGAGAGAGAGAGAGAGAGACTCATTCACAGTTATATATATTTTATACATGTACTTAAACATTTGTATAATTATCTGTGTGTGTGTGTGATATTTCTACATTTGTTATATGAATTCTTAACTAATGCATTCTTGTATAATTGTGGATTTTTATAAACTTAAAGTTGATTTTATAATCACTACTAACATTGTACATTTATATGTGCCCAAAATGATAATGGATACCATACATAATGAATCGTATATTCATTAGAGATGGGATTCCTAAAAATGATGGTATTGGATACCATATAGAATAATCTTATATTCATTAGAGATGGGATTTCGATATGTGGAGGGGGCTAGAGGAAATTGTTATAGTTTCCATAGTATTGGGGTATGTGCCCTAAAATGATGATACTAGATACCATATAGAATGAATCTTATATTCATTGGAGATGGGATTCCTATATCTAGAGGGGGATAAGGAAATTGTTATAGTTTCCCTAGTCTCAAGGTTGTTATAATATCACAAAGGCAATATATACACTGATAGCCAGTCATATGCATATGTGTAGGCTTGGATAACGTCTATCAATTCCAAGAGATCTTAGGAGCAATGTTATATGGGAAGACGTGTCGATAGCCCAATTTCTTAGAGTGGATCTTATATCGCTCAAGCTGAGAATTGAGAATTCTATGAAGCCCAACCTAGAGGAAACGCCTAGGGTCAAATTTCCTTACTAACTTAGAATAGAGTAAGAGTCATATAAATATTGTGTAACATTTTCTACTAATGTCAGTTTTGCAGGAAATTACATAAGGAGAATAAGAAGGGACATTACAGTGATATCAAAGCTTTGATCTTGCCATCTTGTGGATTCAGTTCATGCAAACATATCAACGCACCAGGGGAAAGAAAGTGATGGCAGTACAACTAGCACAAGAGTTAAGAAACTTCATGGAATAGACCAATGAAAGGTTCGAACGGACCAAGCAATTGATACTTCAGGCCATCTGAGACATGAACAAAATCAATCATAATGAGAGACCCAATCCCAATCCAGGGAGAAATACTATCTCCAATCATTCTAAAAATGAATACTCAACTCGAGGTTCCACCATGAGACCGACTATACCATCCTTTCTCCCAAGAAAAGAACCAGTTGTCGAAGGA
>MU228251.1:2754988-2771651 GCA_018584345.1 Thuja plicata | reverse complement strand
TATATGTATATCTATATGTATATATATATATGTATGTATATATATATGTATGTATATATATATGTATATATATATATGTATATATATATGTATGTATATATACATATGTATGCTAATTTAGAACTAGAGATACAATGACTCATCCCCTTTAAACAATACTATGAAACCAAAACCATGGCAAGCCATAGTGGGAGAAGAAATCACGGGGAAAGAGACATTGAAACCAAAATAGGTAAAATGTCCCTACCATACTTCAAGGGGACAGGGAAAGAAACTTCCCTAGCTTGGGTTCAAAAACTAGACACTTACCTTTCCCTCAGCTCTATGACAGAGGAGAATGCCATCAAATTCGCCATAATCCATTTGATCGGGGAAGCTCACAATTGGTGGAACCATGTCATCATCACTCTTGGACATAAAAGTATTAACACCTATAGTGAGTTCACACAAAACCTCATTATCTGATTTGACCAAAGGGAGCTAGAATGGTACTTCCAAGAATTAACCCACCTCAAACAAATGGGAACTATTGAAGAATTTGCCAACAAATTTCAGAGCCTATCAGTAATGGTTCCCAACATATCTCAAAAGAGGAGGGTATATATGTTCATTTAAGGACTTAAAGAACACATCAAAATAAGGGTAAAACCTTTCGAACCCCAAACACTTGAAGAGCCATCAAGAAGGAAAGAATTACATAATATGATACAACCAAGGAAAAACCAAGAGATGTTTCATCAAAAACACCAAATCAAGGCGAAGGACCTATTAGCACTATATTTTGAAATATTTCATATTTCAAAAGTGGTCTTTTCCCGCGTTATTGTGTTAAAGTCATGACTTTTCATGTAAAAAAGTTTTAAAATGTGCATAGTCTTTCAAGCAGTCACCCTTTATGTTTAGTCGCGCAATCTTTGTTAAGCAGTCATTTAACCATGCTAGTGAGCAAGTGAATGGGTTGTCATGTGGTCGCGCAATCATGACAGTTTTGCAAAATGTTACTCTAACTACGTGAGTGAGCGATGTGGTTATAAGAAATGTTTTGAAATTATCTATCGCTCACTCACCATGTAACTTTACTTTAAGCCTTTGGTTTTGCGAGCGAGCAAGCAAGAAAAGAATTATGTCGGTGCTTACTCACCAAGGTAAAGTTAACCTAACATTTTTGTTGCACGAGTGAGTGAGTTAGGTTTAGGTTAGGTCATCGCTCACTCGCTGAGATCTATTACATGTCATATTTTGTTGTGCGAGTGAGCGATGCAGTCTGTATTACATGTTATATGTTGTTATCGCTCACTCGCGATGGATTGTTCAATTAGGGTTTTTACTCTGTGAGTGAGCGACCAAGGAGGTTGAATTTCACCGCTCACTCGCCAATGATTAGCGGTTAACAATTTTTGGACCACGAGTGAGCGAGTAAGGAGATTTTCATGCCATCGCTTACTCACTAAGGTGTAGCGGTTAACAATTTTTGGTCTACGAGTGAGTGAAGCGGCTTATAACCTATTTCAAAGGGGTTATAGCTCACTCGTGATGGTCAAAGATCAAGTTAGAAAAGTGCAGCGAGTGTGCGACTAAGTGAAAATTCAAGCAACAATTTTAGTTGTCGCTCACTCACACAGGTTCAAAAATGATAAGACAAAATGTAGCGAGTGCGCAACTGAAGAGTTAGACAAAATCAATGGCTCTCATTCACTCGTCGGATGATCTTGATCTTGTACAAAGATGTTGTGAGTGCGCGACTGAATAGGAAAAAAATCTTTATCACTCACTCGCGAAGAAGGTTTTGAATGTTTGGTTTATATAGCGAGTGTGCGACAGGGTTCCATGTGTCTCATTCTTGGGTTTTGAATGCCAGAAAGAAAGAAAATATATGCTCTATTCCAGCAAGGATACACAAGTTTGAATTAATGACAATATTAGTTGCAGATGCCAACGGTATGATTTCAAAAGTGTGAGAAAATTGCAGTGAAGTGGACAAGATGTGGATGTGATAGGCTATAAGTATAGATGATTGTGCCTGGATTCTGTACAATTCTCTCTTTTTTCCTTTGTGAAATTTTGAGCGAGTAACAGAGCTTGTTTTATGAGATAAATCTTAAGAAGAAAAGATGAGTCAAGCCACTACCAGTGCAACTTCGAAGGGGTTTGGGAAGAAAGCAGTTGCAGGAAAGAAGTATACGGGTGAATTTGCAGAGCTACTAACTGGAACTTCCAGTGCAAATTGGGCGGAATGGAAAGACAGATGGTGTCAATGCAGAAATCCAGTCACTCTCAATTACTCTAGTAACACTTTGTTTCACTACTTCTGGAATAATAGGGTTAATTCAATCCCTATATGCAATCCCAGGAACATGAATATGACCAAATTGACTGTCCCTTATGTGTATGTTGATGTGGACTCGATCAAAGAGTTATCTAAGAGCTACTATCATGTGACTAGAGTAATTAGGAAAAGAAACAAAGAAGCCCTAGTAGCCATAGACAGAAGGACAATAGCAGAGGTCTTCAAAAAAATTTGTGCAATATGTACCAAAATTGATCTGGACAAAATACAAGCTGATTATGAGAATGGGAGAAATAATTTGATGAAATTTGGAAGGTTGATGATGTGAATAAACACTTAGAAAAAGATATAGATGTGGGTTACTGCAATGAATTGATTGATAACTTGTTCAAGGTCAAGGTGGACATGAAAAAGTTTGTTGCTGAGGCGAAGATGATCTTAGATGCTAGGTGGACAAAAGCCTTGGCCAAGCTAGAGAAAGAAAAAGCTTTCGGTTGGCCCACCGACAAGGAGGTGAACAAGTGGGAAGCTAAGTTGAAAGGATGAGAAGATATCTTTAGAGCAACAACAACTTTTGTTCGACTTTGCATTTCCTTTTTCCACCCATGTTTTGTTTCTAAAGTGGTTATTTTGTTGTAATTAAGTTGTTGCAAGATTTTTTAAATTTTCCCATGTAGTCTGAAGCTTGTTGCGTCCTTAGCTATAAAATGATTCCAAGAATACTGGGAAAAGGATAGTGATTTTTCATTTGGAAGTACAATAGTATTGTATAAACTTTGGTTTGGACCAATATTTTGATAAGGGTTTTAAAGTATGTTGTTGAATGTAATGACTATATTTTTATATGAATACAAATACAAATCCATCAACAATTTCTAGACTTATGATGAGTAGTTGTCTTTATTGTTGTGTTTAGAGTTTTGCTTAAATTGAGTAATTAAGGATTGTTCAATTTATATGTTTGTCAGGCAGATTGTGAAGTTATCTTAGGGTTTCTTTCAAGGAAAGATTAAATTGCCTTAGGATTATTTCAGTGAAACTTGGAGTTTCTAATGAATTTAATGATTATCTCAGCATATGTGTGAGGGTTGATATATAAGGTGTATTTGTCTTCCTTTTCAGATTTGTAGGTGTTTATGAGTTTGTGTTTATGGCAAATGGTTCTGAATATTCTGAGTGGCTCCATGCCCTAGGATAAAACACTGGTCTGTTATTCATTTGGAGTGGGTGACTATTACTACTAAATTGATCTTTGTTATTATGTTTCTAGTTTGTCAAATAAATGTTATAGAAGTTAGGATCTGTAATTCCAGTATGTACTTGCTGGAATAATGTTGTGATTTGATTATTCCAAGTAAGAAAGGGGTAAACCCACCTGATTTTGTGGAACCCAAAGTGTAGAGGGTGTAAGAACCTTGTTTCTATTCTTATATTTCTTTCTTGATCAGTGTATGGGACAATAGAGCAAGCTTATTACAAGTACTTTATGTGTGAGCAAGAAAAGGAACTAACAAAAAATGGAGACTCTACTGGGGATCTTCAAGGAATAAATGTGTGTAAAGGTTAGTTTGAAACTCTTGTTTCATGCATGTTAAACCCTTGACATCTAGTTTTGAAATCACAATTTGTATGTTGTACCTCATTATCATATCCTTTAATATCATTTTCAAAGTGAAGTTTCATTGTTTTTATTCCCAACAAGGTTTGGGTGGCGACTCCGAGTAATTGGTTGTAGTGTTTCTAAGGAGAAAATTAGTAGATCAAGTGTTGTGTGATTTCATTTTAGATAGGATGAGGAATACAAAGGCATACACAAAGGATCACCCTGAAGTTGTATCAGAGGGTGGTGTTCCTAAAGCTCCTAGAAGAAATTATTCTAGGAAGGGAGAATCTCATAATAATGCTTCCTAGAAACCTAGGTCTGTAGATCCAAGTCAGCCCCTAGGTACTATCCCAGATAAATATATTATTGTACCCTTGAATTCTTAATCTAGCACTATGGGTTATTTTGATGATTTGTTTGATACCCCTACACCAGAGAGTATATCACAATGAAAGGGGGTAACACCAGTCTGATACATGGGGAATTATTCTCCAAGTTCATTAGATATCCCTTATGAGCGATTGGATAACCAAAGGGAGGATAATTTGATGAATATATACGATTCCTCAAGTTCTAACATAGAATTCCTTATGGATAATGACCTTTTGAAAAAAAAAAGAATTAAAAGAACTAATGATTATCAAGCAAAGAAATGATAAAGCTAGAGAGGAGAAAATTATAAATGCTATTACTAAGAGAGAAGGCTTGAAGAAAAGGGTTGCCCAAATGAAATTGGCAGATTAGGGTTCAAAAGAGGGATTTCATGGTTTGAATAAGGAACTTTTTGGTGATGTGGATACCCTGAGAAAAGATTTCCAATAGAGAGAACACTTGTTAAAGAAAAATGACCTTGAAAACAAGGGCCCTGTATTGAGGCGGGTTCTTACTTATGAAACTCATAAACCTCCTAAGGGTCAAACTTCTTTACAAGATACACTAGCTACCAATGCCAACAAACAAATGTTGATAAAGGAAAACAAAAAGTTACTGGCATACAATTTTCTGAACCTAAATTTGAAGAAGGAATATGTCAGAACCTTTTTTCACTTGATATGGAATTAAAGAGAGCTAGAAAGGCCAAGGATGACATTGCTAAGCAGTTGGAAAAGGTAGAATTAGAGGTTTCCTCTGCAAAAATGATAAGAAAGGTTGCTTTCTTAAATTCCTCCACTCACACTAATTTGACAAGTAATACTATTTTAGTTTCTCAAACCATGCCTGGATCTACTTCCAAGATTCAGAATACTAATGTAAATGCCCAAACATTGGGTGCAACTCAAGGAATTGTAGCACATTCAGGACGAGGTGGAGTGGGTGGCACTACTAGTCATCAAAATATAGGCACTGGTAGTGGTGTCCATAACCTTAGCACAAATTTTCAGAGAAGGCCTATTCATTTGGAAAGATATAGGCAATTATTTTTTGATGGTATCCCAGGCCAACCAAATGCTATTCCTAATGAAGTTAGAGATAAGATTCCCAAATTTAGTGGAAATAATGCTATAACAGGTGAAGAGCATATAAAATTATTCATTGATAAGATGAATGATTATGAAGTTGAAGATGAGGATGTTGTGATAAAATTATTTGTGCAATCATTAATTGAGGATGCAAGAGATTGGTACCGGGGATTGCCTGATAATAGTATCTATTCATGGAATGAGTTTGTTAGATGTTTCAAAGAGAAATATGGTGATAAGATACATTCTAGTTTCATGTTGAATGAATTCAACAACCTTAAGAAGTTTCCAAATGAGAGCATAGTTGATTTCAACATAAGATTTCAGAAGGCTATGTATAAATTGTTCCAAGTATTGAGGTTGGACAAGAATGTCTGCCTCACTGCATATTGTAATGCTTTGGATGGAAAGATAGACTACTTGTTGAGGGATAAAGATCCTAATACCATGAGGGATGCTTATAAATTAGCCATAAACATAGAGAGTAATAGGAGAGCTTTTGGAAATCTTGGCAAGAGGGATGATAATAGACTTTGGAAAGAGTCAAAATCATAGTCCACCAAGAATCCCAAAGAGAAAGATAAGATGGATGCACTAGTAAATGTGGTGAAAGACCTTGCTGCTTAGGTAGATAAAAATGAAAAGGGGTTTCAAAATAATAAACAACACTATCAATGGAAAGAGAAGTCTTATAGGTTGTAGGACTTTCCTTACAAGACTAATTGGAAAGATGGTAAGCCTGTGTCAGACGAATCAGCTGATGCCAAGAATTGGGATGTGCCTGATCCATTGAAAAAAAATAATACACACAATGTAAAAAGCACTCCCTGGTGTATGGCCTACAATATACCTCATTCCCCCTTCCAATGTGCAGTGCCTCAAGTTCTGACAAAATCACATGAGAATGTTGGAACACGAGAGGGCCAGAGTGATAAAAGGCCTTCAGTAAGCATGTGTGCATTTACTATTGAAGATGATAATGGTGAATCAGAAGATGAGTTAGAAGAAAATGTGCAATTCACAGTAAATGTTGCAAATACTAACTTAGAACGTGTTCAGCTTTGGAGGCCCAGTGATGAGGAGGTAAGATCTCTTACTATTGCTATGGTGACTCGGGTGAGAAGTTCTTACCACCTTCGAAACATACAAGTTTATCAAGGTGAAAGCCAGCCCAGTTCACTTTTTATCAGAGAAGTCACAAATGAAGGATTTACACAAGATGTAGATAAAACAAAAGAAAGAAAGACAGATAAAGAAGAATCTAAAGAGACTCCTATCAGAGGAGGTAAAGTTACCCCTACAAATGAACAAAAAACAAGACAACCCAAGAAGAATAGAGGTAAAATTTCTTCTGAAGCTATTCTGAATTTTCCAAATTTTGACATGAAACAAGCTTTATCTCAAATTAAGGTGTCTGTTCCCTTAGTTGAGATGTTGAAAATAAAAGAACACCAAGAAGCTACTTTCTCATTACTTTCAGCTTTACCTGATATTCTTGATACAAGTGCTTTGAACTGTGAGTCAAGAGAAAAGTAGGAAGAACAAAATGAATCCCAATGGGAGTATAATCACCCAGGAGCCTTCCTAATTTGATACTTTTTATGTAACATTGCTTGTAAATAATATGTTGTCGAAAAATTGTATGATAGATTTTGGGGCTGCTGCTAATTTGATGCCCTATAATGCGATGAAGGAGTTGGGTTTGAAAGTTGACACTTCTTTTGGTAGATGTTATGATATGGATAACCGTGAAGTGCATGTAATTGGAAATCTAAAAGGAAGTGAAGTCAAGCTTGTTGCATTCCCTGAGGTTATTTTTAGAATGGATATTGTTGTGGTGGATACTCAACCCCACTATGAAATGCTATTATCAAGACAATGGGTTGCAGCAGTTGGAGGACACGTTCAATTAGATCTATCCTTTGCTACCATTTATATAAATGAAAATGAGGCTAAGCTATTTCGATAGCCTAGGGATCTAGTATTAGTTGAAAAGGTTGACCAAAACATGCGGAATTGTTTTGTGGATGTGGGTATGCAGAATTTTAGAGTTGAAAAGATTCAGCCTCAATTGAGAAATATTGATCCCATAATAGAAGAACTAGAATTGCAACAACACAGATTATGGTAAATGTATTTTGATGGAGCCTGCTCAAAAGAAGGATCAGGAGCTGGTGTCTTATTTGTATCTCCATCAGGTATTACCTTCAAATATTCCTTTTTGATGGCTTTCCAATGTGCAAATAATACAGGTGAGTATGAAGCATTATTATTGGGGTTAGAAATTGCAATTAAGCATGGTATTAAGTTATTAAGGGTTTTTGGAGATTCAGAATTAGCCATATCACAAGTCAGGTCAAAATACGTTACCAAGAATGATAGGTTGAAACAGTATAAGCGTGTTGTTTGGGATAGCATTGAATTTTTTAATGCATTCTCCATTGAATGGATAGAGAGATCTAAAAATATCATGGCAAATTTCTTGGCTAATATTGCTATGAAAAATGATGACCTAACATTAGCAGGAGTTTCTATTATAGAGACCAAAACAAGGCTTGTTATCCCTGATAACATATATAATTGGTAGGTCTTTGAGAATGATGATGATATCCTTGTATTCATTCAATGTCTTGACAATTATGAGGGATAGAACATTGACTGTAATAATTTCATAAATATGGTTGATGGAAAAGATACTATATTTGGCAATGAAATTGTGAAGTTACAAACAAATGAAATCCCCAAGGGATTAACCCAATTGGAAGGAATGTTTACTGAAAATGACAGTCATATGTGTCAAAATCTCGTAGCCAAGATGGATGAATTTGAGGAGACAAACCTAGGATCAGAGTGTGCTCCTAAGCTTGTATATATTGGAAGAAGATTGGAACCTCATGTTGATGAACTATAACTAATTGAATGTTTGAAGATGTTAAGTTGATGATCACCAAGATGTAGAAGGTATATGCAAGACATTAAATCAATTAATGTATTTGATGTAACACTAGTCTTGCTTCTCCCTAGCTTCCTCTAGGGTCTCCTAGGACACTCTATGGACCTACTAGGGTTCTTCAACTAACCTTATACTCCTTAGGATTCTTCTCACAAGATCCTAATCCTTTCAACTAGTGAACACCAACAATGTAGAATCAAAACTCACCATGCTCCTTCCTAGGCTTCAAATGACCCTTCTTGCTCCATCTGCACAAACTAATCCAAATGGATCCCAAACTCTCCTATATGGAAAGGTAGTCTTCAAGATTGTTTATTTGACTAATTCAAATGTCCACAAACAATTTTGGGATTGAAACCCTCAACGAGTTCCAAATTCTAAGTCAATTACACCCAAAAGAGGGATACTAGCATTAGGCCTAGTTAGACTCCTTTTCTACAATAAATTATAAAAACTCTTACAAGTCAGAAAAATAACACCATATCCTGATACCCTTTTTCAAGAGCCTAAGGATTTTCTAGGTCTTGGCTTCCAGAGGTGTTTGTACAATACCTCCTACAAACATGCCTAAAATTTAGGGTTTTAGGTCCTTTTCACAATCTGCATAAGAAATTGATTTCCTTGGATTACAAAACAACTCACCCAAACTTATCCCCTGAGTTAAGGTTCTTCCACTCAACACACTACCTTCCCACAATGCTTGATTGAAGCAATGAATGCTTTCAATCTCTCCAAACTGCTCTGCAACTGTCGGTGATCCCTAGCTATGCATCTTTGGCTCGCCTAGGACATCACCTTATAAATAGCTGCCATACCTTCTTAGGCCCCTCCTTCACTGTATGTAATGTACATAGAGTCACCTTCCATAATCCAAGATCCCGTGCAAGTGCCACAGTGGAAAATGGATCTATGACCCCATTTGCATACAGTGCTCAATTAAAACCAACGAGAGGACAAAAACTAAAAGATTTTACTAAAGCAACTAAAACTATTCAAATCAACAAACTACCACCACACAAATTTTTATAACAACCTACATTTCCAAAAACAAAGCTTACATTAGCAGATTCAATCCATTACAATATCAGATCCTCACAAAACACAAAAACTGTAACTGTTCTTTAATTTCACAGTCCGTACACACTCTGACATCAACTTTCCAACCCTTGAAAATGCTCAGGGATAGCCTCTTATAGTTGACCAAGGCACTAAAACACCAATTTTAGATAGTTAAGGAACTAATTCCTTCGAAGTTGCATTTTTGCAATAAAAGTTGTCAATGTTGTGACAACATTGACAACTTTTGCAACTTTTTGGATATGTTATCCAAACTTGGTCAAAAGGTGTTCAATCTTTCCCAAATCACTAATTATGATGTTTAAACATGTAATATGACCCTTAGTCCCTTTCTTGGCCACAATTGGCACTAAAATCATAAAACACCCTAATAGACCTAGATTGGACTCATAGGTCACTAAGGACCTAATTAGGGTTCCTCACACTTTACACCCTACACACTAGGAACTACATGTTCCTTTATTAACCTAGTGGTCTAGCTAGAACAACTACAAGACAAAACATCAAAAGAAACCCTAGGTTACATTTGCATCTTCTAGCCTACCTAGGTGCTCCTCCAAAAATGGCTCATAAACTTCACATCCCTATCTGATATTATGTTCAAAGGAAGACCATGAATCCTCACATTCTCCTTAAAAAACAAATAGGCTATGTGGATAGCATCATTAGTAGTCTTGCATGGGATGAAATGCCCCATTTTACTAAATCTATCAACAACTACATAAATGCTATCATACCCTTGCTTGGTTTTGGGTAGGCCTACAATAAAATCCACACTCACACACTCCCATGGACAGTTAGGGACTGGTAGAGGCTGATACAACCCTGCATTACTCATTCCTCATTTTGCCTTCATGCAAACAACACACTGCTCCACATATTTGGTGACATCTTTCACCAATTTTGGCCAATGGTAGAACCTTTGCACCAACTCTAAGGTCTTGTTCATACCAAAATTACCACTTAGAGATCCATTATGTTTCTCCTATATGAGATTCATCCTCATAGAACCTCTTGACACACATAACTGGTTATCCTTGAATAGCAGTCCATTTTGTAAAGTAAACTCTAAGAACTTTCTATGAAAATGGTTTTGAAAGTCAACACATACCTGGTGTGCTTCCCCAGAGTCCTCATCTGCCTTGTATAAGTCTCTAAAAATATCAATGCCCATGTTATTTAGTTGGACTTCTTGGACTGTAAGTAACCTCTACCTTAAATCATCTGCCACCTTATTGAGTTGTCCCTTCTTATGTTTTATAGTAAAGGTGAATGCTTGTAAATACTTTATCCATTTCAAGTGCCTATTACTGAGTTTCTCCTAAGTATTTATGTAGCTAAGAGCTTTATTGTCAGTAAATACCACAAACTCTTCAGGCAATAGATAATGCCTCCATTTTCTAAGGGATTGGACTAAAGCATATAGTTCCAAGTCATATGAAGAATATCTCTTCTTTGACTCATTCAATTTCTCACTAAAGAAGGAAATTGGCCTACCTTCTTGACTCAATACCCCTCCTACTACCATCCCACTTGCATCACACTCAATAGTGAACAATTTCTCAAATATTGGAAATTGTAGGATAGGTTGAGTAGCCACTAGTTTCTTCAATAACTCAAAGGCTTTCTCTGCTTCTATGGTCCACCTAAACTTAGTTTTGACCCCACCCTTAATAGTATCCATCAATGGTGCACATATCCCACTGAAATTCCTAATAAAATTCCTATAAAATTATGCAAGTCCATTAAAACTCCTTACCTCTATGGCTGTAGTAGGTGGAGGCCAGTTTAGGATAGAAGCAACCTTGTCTTAGTCCATCTTCAAAGACCCTTTGGACATTAGAAAGCCCAAATACACTAGTTCTTGTTTAAAGAACTCACATTTTTCAAGGTTGATAGTCAACTTCTCTTCATGCAAGCTCTTCAATACTGCCTCTACATGTCTGATATGCTCCTCCCTTATCTTGCTAAATATCAGTGTATAATCAAGATATACCACCACAAACTTCCCTTTGAAGTCCTTGAGCACCTCATTCATGAGCCTCATGAATGTGCTCAGAGAATTAGAGAGGCCAAATGGCATGACACGCCATTCATATAACCCATCTGTGGTCTTGAATGCCATTTTCCATTCATCACCTTCCTTCACCCTGATTTGGTGACACCCACTCTTCAAGTCCAACTTGGTAAAGTACATTGCCCCTCCAAGGCAATCCATGAGATCTTCTATCTTAGGTATAGGGAACCTATACCTTATTGTGATCATGTTTATAGCCCTTGAGTCTGTGCATAGTCTCCATTTTCCTCCCTTCTTGGATGCCAACACAACCAGGACTGCACAAGGGCTAATACTATTCTTGATCAAGCCTTGATCCAAGAGTTCATGTACTTGTCTAGCTACCTCCAAGTTCTGATAAGGAGTAAGCTTTTATGTTGTCTTATTGGGCAGAGACGCCCCTGGCACAAAGTCTATTTGGTGACTTATTACCCTCTTAGGTGGTAGGGTTGCAAGAGTGCCATCACTCACTATGTCCTTGTACTTCTCAAGCAATTCTTGCACCTCTGGTGGTAATGGCTCCTTCACTGGTTTCTCATCTTCCTTGGGTCTTAGCACAATGGCATACCCCTCACTCTCATCACCCTTGATATCTTTCACAAACTCCTTCCCACTACAAAACATCACATTAGGATTCTTTGACTGTGGCTCTTCATCTTCTAGTAAATACTGAATTTTGAAAGTCTTCCCTCCTTTCTTGAAGGTGATGGAATTCTCCTTCCCATCATATATTGCCCCATTATCAAATTTACAAGGCCTCCCTAGTAGCAAATGGCAAGCATCCATTGGTAGGATGTCACAAAGTAGTTTATCCTGCAATTGAAAACTCAACCCATATTTTCTCATTGATCAGTACACTTTGGCCTTGTTGAGCCATGTCACTTTATAAGGATTCACATGGGGTATCTTGGCTAGCTTGAGTTTCACTATTGCCTCCTCTGATATGATATTATATGTGGATCCAAAGTCCATAATCACTTTACAAACCTTACCAAGAATTTTGCATATGATTCTAAACAAGGCCCTCCTATGTTTGGGCTCATCCTTGATTGGTTGTCTTATCAGTACTCTCCTAAACATCAAGTTCTCTCCCATCTTTGAATCTACATGGTCAATCTCAGGTGCTTTGACACTTGAAGTGTCCTCGTGAGCATATGTTACCCTTTTGTCACTATTTGTTGCAGAAGGTTTGTCAAGACATCTATAGGTTGGATGGCCTAATTGCCCACAATAATAACATTTCATGGTTGCAAATTAAGAACCACTCCTACCTCCTCTTCCTCTATTAGGACCACCATGATTACCCCTACCTTTGTTATAGCCCCCTCTTGAACTACTTTCAGTATGCTGCTCTATCAACTTGTTCTCTCCTTGTGACCTTTGCTCACTACCCCTGCCTTGGTAGCCTCCTCTTTGACCCCTTTGGTCTATTCCTCTACCTTTTTTATTCTTGAAACTAGAGTCACCCTTCTTCTTGTTCTTTTCCTCCACTCTTATGGCCAACTGATGACACTTTTGTATTGTATTTGGAGTCCATAGGCTAATCTCCTCTTGGATGTTCCACTTCAATCCACCCAAGTATCTATCCACTTTGATTGACTCCTCTTCCTGCAATTTAGACATTAGACACAATCTCTAGAATTCCTCAGCATATGAGGCCACATCTAGGTCTTTTTGTTTCAAGTTTTGTCTCTTTCTATGGATTTGGATTTCATAATCCTCTGGGAGATAATTCTCCTTCAACTTGGTCACCATGGCATTCCAATTTGCTATTGGTTGCTTTCCCATTCTTACCCTCTCACCCTAAAGGTATTTCCACCAAGTCAAAGCTGACCCTCTGAGTCTAGACTTGGCCACCTTAAGATTTTGGGCTTCAGTCACACCCTCACACTCGAAATGGTTCTCCATTTTCTCTATCCAATCCATTACTGTTCAATATCCATCTTGCCACTAAACAAAGGGATTCCTTCTAATGCTTTGATGGCCTTCAAGAATGACTCTTCATTCAAGACAGGGTCAGGTTCCAGGATAATGTCTTCCTCAGCAACCTTCTTGCCCCTATCACTGCTTTCCACCCCTTCTTAGCTCCTAGCTGCTTCATTAGCAACTTCCTCTAGCCTCAACTTCATGCCTTCTAAGGCTGCCTCAAGGAGTCAGTTCCTCTCCTTTTGCTCATCAACTTCCTTGGCTAATTTTGCATTTGTCACCATCTTTGACTCTCCTATTGATTCTCCAGTAGCTGCTGACATGCACTAACTTCCCAAGTTTCTCAACTTGCTCTGATACCACTCTAATGTAACACTATTGTTGCTTCTCCCTAGCTTCCTCTAGGGTCTCCTAGGCCACTCTATGGACCTAATAGGGTTCTTCAACTGACCCTATACTCCTTAGGATTCTTCTCACAAGATCCTAATAATTTCAACTAGTGAACACCAATAATGTAGAATCAAAACTCACCATGCTCCTTCCTAGGCTTCAAATGGCCCTTCTTGCTCCATCTGCACAAACTGATCCAAATGGATCCCAAAATCTCACATATGGAAAGGTAGTTTTCAAGATTATTTATTGGACTAATTCAAATGTCCACAAACAATTTTGGGATTGAAACCCTCAATGAGTTCGAAATTACAAGTCAATTACACCCAAAAGAGGGCTACTAGCATTGGGCCTAGTTAGGCTCCTTTTCTACAATAAATTGCAAAAAATATTAACAAGTTAGAAAACTAACACCATATCCTGATACCCTTTTTCAAGAACCTAAGGATTTTCTAGGTCTTGGATTCCAGAGGTGTCCGTACAATACCTCCTACAAACATGCCTAAAATTTAGGGTTTTAGGTCCTTTTCACTGTCTACATAAGAAATTGATTTCCTTGGCTTACAAAAAAACTCACCCAAACTTATCCTCTGAGTTAGGGTTCATCCACTCAACACACTACCTTCCCACAATGCTTGATTGAAGCAATGAATGCTTTCAATCTCTCCAAACTGCTCTGCAACTGCTGGTGACCCCTAGCCATGCATCTTTGGCTCGCCTAGGGCATCACCTTATAAATAGTTGTCATACCTTATTGGGCCCCTCATTCACTGTACATAATGTACATGGAGTCACCTTCCATAATCCAAGATCCCGTGCAAGTGCCACGGTGGAAAATGGATCTATGACCCCATTTGCATACAATGCTCAATTCAAACCAACGACAGGACAAAAACTAAAAGATTTTACTAAAGCAACTAAAACTATTCAAATCAAAAAACTACCACCACACAAAGTATTAGAACAACCTAAATTACCAAAAACAAAGCTTACATTAGCATATTCAATCCATTACAATATCAAATCCTCACAAAACACAAAAACTATAATTGTTCTTTAATTTCATAGTTCATACACACTCTGACATCAACTTGCCAACCCTTGAAAATGCTCGAGGATAGCCTCTTATAGTTGAACAAGGCACTAAAACACCGGTTTCAGACAGTTAAGGAACTAATTCCTTCGAAGTTACATTCTTGCAATAAATGTTGTCAATGTTGTCAATGACAACATTGGCAACTTTTGCAACTTTTTGGATATGCTATCCAAACTTGGTCAAAAGGTGTCCAATCTTTCCTAAATCACTAATTATGATGTTTAAACATGTAATCGGACCCTTGGTCCCTTTCTTGGCCACAATTGGCACTAAAATCAGAAAACACCCTAATAGACCTAGATTGGACTCATAGGTCACTAAGGACCTAATTATGCTTCCTCACACTTTACACCCTACACACTAGGAACTACATGTTCCTTTATTAACCTAGTGGTCTAGCTAGAACCACTACAAGCCAAAACATCAAAAGAAGCCCTAGGTTACATTGCATCTTCTAGCCTACCTAGGTGCTCCTGCACCACTATTGTATTATCATTGATGTCAACTTGATATAATCTAATTGGTCATATACATATTGTCAAAGAATTCAAAGAACCAAGGAGATAAAGGTTATGTTATCAGTAATGCATAAAATTTCAATATACACCAAGTGACAAAAAACACTGACAGACAGTGCACACCGACGGATAGAGAATCCCGAGAAGAGTCACAGTGATACCCGAGCAAGATACCGAGCAAGCATTACCGAGAAAAACCAAAGAGATACCTGAGCAGATAGTGTTGCCTGATGGATAGACAACCCCAATGGACAGAGATGCCCAAGGATAACTAAATTCAAGATCGAGCAAACAAGGAGTTGAACACTGATCAAAACTGAAGTTCAAAAATGACAAAGGACTTAGCTATCAGGAGCTAAATATAGAGTTAACTGATTGATTACATTGTTTTCATCGACCAATTAAAAGCTAAAGATAAGCTAGAAATTTAAATCTATTTTTATTCCAGTTGTCAAGAAGAAATCTACGGAATAAAACTAAAGCAAGCTTTAAAGCAAGAATGGCGAGATTTTTGGATCACATCAAGAACAAGAAAGACAAGGACTTAGAAATGATGAAACCATGTCTATAAAAGAGACAAGCTAATTCATTATCAAAAGAGGAATTCTAAAGAGAATACTAGTGAAGATAAGAAGTCTTCATATAGATCTGAACATTTGCAATATTAAGTTGTATTTATGAATAGATCATATACTATTTCAATTTAACCATTGATTTAGAAAATCTCTTAACAAAGTAGGATTTAACCATCCTTTATATATTGAGATACATCCCAAGGAGTATCAAAAGGTTTATCATGAAGATAGCACAATGGATTATGTATATCAAGT
Source organism: Thuja plicata (assembly GCA_018584345.1). NCBI lineage: Eukaryota > Viridiplantae > Streptophyta > Pinopsida > Cupressales > Cupressaceae > Thuja > Thuja plicata. The sequence continues at coordinate 2,755,455 of MU228251.1, read as the reverse complement.
GACAAACTATTAATATTAAATCCTCTAACAAGGTCACACTTAACGGTGTGTTTGTAACCTTTAACAGGGTTGGCTCTTCACTGAGCTCACTTTAGAAGAGTGAAAATTTTGGGTTACCGGTCCCAAGTGGTTTTTCCCCTAACAGGGTTTCCATGTTAAAAATCCATGTGTCAAATGTGTATATGGTTCGTTGCTTTGATGTTTTGATTTGCACATTACTAAAACATGATTGATCGGTAAACACTAAGTTATTTACTGTATTTCGGTAAAGGCTAGACTACTATTCGGTAAATCTTAAGAAAAAGGATAAATAGTATACTCTGAGCAGTAGTTATTTGATAAGATTATTTAAAGGCATACATCTTGTAGGACTGAAGATAACTAGAGGTTTATATTTATAGTATAAAGTTTTGGGTTGATTTATTGGATTAATTTTTGAGGGCACTGATTCACCCCCCCCCCCCCTC
>MU228251.1:2724979-2754938 GCA_018584345.1 Thuja plicata | reverse complement strand
CCCCCCCCCCCCCCCTCTCTCAGTTATTCTAACACATGTGAGAACAAATTTAATTAATTTGCTGAAAATATATAAACATGTATTTTCTTGGTCTTATGAAGACCTTAAGGGTTCTAAGGAGGATCTCTTCCAGCATGAAGTCCCATTGAAAAGTGATGTCAAGCCTCTTAGACAAAAGCAAAGGCCATTCAATCCATTGTTGTCCCCCAAAATTAAGCAAGAGTTGACAAAACTCAGAGATGCTAGGATAATAAAGCCAATCAGACATTCTTCTTGGGTATCCATGATAATCCATAAAGGACCAGAAGTTGTCATTAGTATACAAGTAGATAGTTTTGGTCGGTCATGATCACCGAACGACAACACTCACCGAGCGAGAGCATTCACCAAGTGCAGTGGTCACCGAAATGTTTTGAACACCAAGAAGTATATCAACCAAGAACCAATCCACAGAGACATCACCGAGCACTAGTCTACACCGAGAGACATTATTTCACCGAAAAAATGGATCTCAACAACACGTCAGCTAAAGCACTTTAGTCTTTAAAATAGCTTTTTGCTTAGCTAGATAACCGTTTCTTCTGGATCAAGAAAAGCGTAAATGATGGATTTAATTAGTTAACTGATTGTATTCATGCAAACTAGGAGATTAAGGTCAAGTTGTAAACCTTTGATGTTAGAGTTTTTCAAGAAAAGCGTGAAACCTAATTAGGTCAAAATCTTGTATATATAGATGTATTAATCAATCAAGAACATGATAATTGTAGCCGCCAAGGACATCTATGGACCAGACACAGGTTTTCATGCAGAAGGACAAATAAAAGAGAATTTAGTTTATCAAGAACTACATATAAGGCTACCGAGCAGAACATAGGTATTATCCATCATAATAAGGTGATATAATTTTGTGAACTTAATGGATCTGTAATCAACAATGTAATATCGCAGCAATCAGTTCATATATTTTGTTACTCTCTAACAATTGTAGAAAGCAATAAAATCCTTTCACAAGGTGACTTAACAGTCTTTATGTAAATCTCTTTACCGAGTGCACACATATATTATGTTGCTAAAATCTCTTAACCGAGTAGACTTAACAAGCCTAACATGTTACTCCTAACAGGGTAAGATCATCATAAGTGATCACAACTTGTAGCCCTAACATGCATGTTCCATTTTGCAGATAGTGAAGCTTTGTGGGTTTCATTCACACCGTAGTTTTTACCTTCTAACAAGGGTTTCTGCATTATCAAATACTTATGTCACATGTAAATGAGTTTCATCAACATTTCAATGTTTGTTTACGTACATTTACATTTATGCTATGATATTGCATGCATGAAGTTTAAAAACTACAATGGTCGGTTATGCAAGTAATAAGTACTAAAGGTTAATTGACAAAAGTTTTTTAGGGTATTGATTCACCCCTCCCCTCTCAGTACACACCCTTCCATTATTCCAACAATTGGTATCAGAGCTAGATCACTTATTTGGAAAAGTTTAATCACTTGAGAGAAAAGATCTTACAATGGAAATGTATAAGCTTGATAAAAATATAGACAATCAAAAGTTGCAAATAGAGATTTTCTTTGAGCAATACAAAGAGGCAAGAAACAAAATGAAAGATTTAGTGGCTAAAAGGAAAGTCATGGCATCTCGCTACAATGAAACTGATTATCATGAAGAAGAGATACCTGACCTATTTGATTCATCTGGATCTGGATATGGTAATACATCTGACACATCTGAAGGAACCATTGCAGATCTAAATAAAATCAATCAACATCTAACTGAACAGGTGAAAGTAATATAGATCGGTCAAGAGACACAAATGGTAAGAATGATTGATGTTATGAATAATGCAAGACAAGCTGAACAAGAAAGAACTTTGGCTATTGACGACAGGAGAAAGATTACTGAAAAATTGCAAGAGAAAGAATTTGAAATACAGAGACTTACTGAACATCACATTGAGATCACCAATCAAATAGTTCTTATGAGTCATGAGGCCAACCAAGTGAACATGGAACTTACTAGAAAATTGGATGTTATTGGTGAACTAAAAGAAGAAAATGAAAACCTAAAGCATGAAGCAAAGATTCAACAACAACACAATGATATGATCAAGAAAGCTGAAGACAATACAAAAAGAATGGATGAATTTTTGAATGGACAAAGAAGACTCAACAATAATACCGATTTAGGGTATACCAATCATGGATAATCATCAAACCGAGTTGATCAAAGGGATGTCTATACAAATCCAATACCAAAGAAGTGTTCATGTAAACACTGTGGAAAACTAGGCCACACATCAAATGTTTGCAAGAGAAAAGCAAAAGGTATTCCTAAAACTACTTCTACATTCATAGGTAATTGTTATAACTATAATAAGCATGGACACAAAGCACATGAATGCAAATCTAAGCTGAACAAACCAAAGAAGAAATCTTACATGGAAAAACATTGTTCTACTTGCAACATGCATGGCCACACATTTCATGAATGTAGGAAAAGGATAAAGCAAGTCTGGAAACCTAAAGAACAAGAAAATTCATATCAACTGAAAAGAGTTGGTAATACATATGTTTAGGATAACAACACTTTGGTAAATTGCACAACATGTGGTAGATATGGACATATATCTGCTAACTGTATGAGGAAATAGATAAGAAGATCTAGAAATTTGACTAACCTTGGAATGGCATGCTTACACTGTCATAAGGTTGGTCACTTAAGTAAGGACTGCAGAGACCGAGTGAAAAAGTCAAGCACTTTTGCAAATGGAAATACTATTGAAGACATCGAGAGAATGAGAAATCAAATGTGGAGGAGAGCTTCAAACAATGATAATGCTGCACCAAGCACTACAGTTGGTGACACCTCATCTAATGGATCAGGTGATTCCACCACCCCCACCTAAACAATACAAGTATGGAAATGCACTCTAAAAATTTGTATTTTACATGAGTTCCTATATTCATTGAGAATATTCCAAATTAACATGAATGAAGATGCATTATGGTATTGCATGTTATGTTTTGTTAATCTAGTCTGGTTAGTCAAATATAAACCGAGCATAAACTGCATGTCAGTGTACATGTGAAAAATAACCGAGTTGACACTATATACCGAGCATCATCGGTAAACATGTGGAAGACAACCAAGTTGACACTTTCTACCGAGTATTGTATACTCACCGAGCTGAAGACTTTGGTGTGTTAACTGAGCATCTACGTTTTGTCGACTGAGTGGTAGGTGAAGCATTTAATGCATTTCTTAGGGTATATTTTCTATAGAAAAGGACAACATGAACTCATTCATTCACCCAACGTTAAAGAGAAAATCGCAGAGTGAAGAAAAGTGATTCAGAGCGACCACACTACAGAGCAATTCACAACATGTTTAAAGCTACTCCAACACATTTAAAGCATTAACAAAAAATATCCCGTGAGTATCAAGACTCACTGAGCTAACATGTTATTTGTGAAGAAGCCCTAATTTAATGAACAATGGCAACCACTTCACGAACCTCAAAGATCAAGATGGAAAAAGAAAAGAAGGTCGTTCTAATCAATAACTCAACCTGTGAGGAACCAAACTACAAGTTTTTCCCTGAGGTTTTTGCTCAACCCGATGACAAGGGAGCATTCTCGAGTATCCCACCCAGGGTTTTATTGGTTTAAGACATTTGTGATTACATTCACTACAAAGTTGCAAAGATTGGAGACGTTGAGCTTGAAGAAGCTTATCAGAAGATATGCAAGGATGGAAACCTAAAGGACAAGTACAAGCACATTGAAGTGAAAGGGTTAACCAATGCCCTACTATTCCCCAAAGAATTCAAGACCAAATGGATTCGCATTGTGCTCAGTCAAGTGCATGACAGAAAGATGTGGTTAGATGAACCAAAGAAAATCACAAAGGATGTGATTCATGTAGTGACTAGTTGCATGATAACTGAGAAGGAAAAATCCCTAAGGCACCCTGGATGCCCGAAGATTGAAAAGCTAACTAGAGCTGAATGGGACGACAAAGGCCTGAAAGTCAATTCAATCACCAAACCTGAAATGAAATTTGGTGCATATGTGATTGGATACAAGATCTTTCAAGCAAGTAGAATGAACAATGTTGCTTGTGGAGTTGTCAACACTGCATAGAAGATAGTAAAGAAAGGTGTGCAACTAGACCTAGTCAAGATACTATTGAAACAACTAGAAGAAAACATGAGAGTAATAAGATCAGCCTGATCTAATACATGTAAGTTCGGTTCTCTACTGATGGGTACATTCTTTTACTTCCAGAATTTCTTTCCTTCCGTCGGTAATGTCACTTGGGACACCAACCGATCAATCACAACATAAATTAGTGATTACATTAAATAACTAGGAGATAATTTTATTCCACTATTGGATGCATATTTTACTACATTCAAGAATAAGATGCAGAAGAGGATAAGAATCCCTGCATAGTTGGTTGAACAGTACAAGGATGATATATGTTTTGTAGTTGACACTGACACTACACTCATCAAAGCTGCCAACCCAAGAACAACATGGTTTCCACCATTGGATTATGAATTTGACATAGATCTGGCTACAAAATCTATTGAAGCCCTACTAAATGAACCAGTTGACAAATCTATAAGCAGATTTGGTACTTATGAGGAAGCCAAGTCAAGAATAAAGACTGGTTTAGTAGTCAAGAAAATAGGGAAGAAGCAAACACAAATGGTGAAAACACTTAAGACGAAACTCTCGGTAACTGATGAAGAGTTGGAAAAAACAATAGACATCACCAAGGAATAGTCACCTGTCAGTGAATGTAAAGAGTTAATTGATTCAAAGTCTACCGAATCTGATGCAGAGCCACCCCAGGCCAAGAAAACAAAAGTTACTAATATAATGGATGCATCTAGAACAAGAAGAAAAACAATTAAGGTAGACTCACCACCATTGAAGAAAGGCATTGTAAAAACATATATGAAAAGAACAACCTCAACTGAGCAACCAACACCAAGACAACATAAGAAATATATAAGAGGTAGAGAAGACAAGGATGATACTAGAGAGGCAGAAAGAGAACAAAGAATCCAAGCAGAAAAGGAGGCCACACCAAGCCCCGAGCACATTTTCATCAATGACACCGAGGATGTCAATCTCATTGACTTAACCATAGTGGCAAGTAAGGCCATGGATGATATTCCTCAAATATTGCAATCATTAGGAGAAACACAAGACATAACTATACAAGATATCACTCATGATGATTCTGATAATGATGCCAAGGCTAATGAAGATATCAATATTACAACCGAGAAAACAAATGAAAATGACACTATTGATGTTGCAGAGGCACAAATACCAGGTAATATGCCTTTATTGATGTAATCAATAAATATAATGACTTAGTCACAACAGACACCACCTGAGACAAAAGCAAACAAACCAATGGACAAAGGTGATGAGCAAGGGGAAAATATAAATACCAATGGAGAGGACAAACTGAGTGATGCACCCACCGAGGAAAGTGGAAAGGCAAACAAGGATGAAATTCAAGAAAAGGTTGAAGTAGAGAAATCTACAACCAACCAATAGGAACTGACCGAGAAACCTAGCTACGATACCACACCTCTCAAGCAATCAACGATAGAAACCGAGCAACAAAAGGCTCTTGCTATAATACCTCATTCCCCTGAATCAAGCAAAATTCAGAACAAGAACAAGAACAAGAAAAGTAAAGCCCTTGTCACACTAGATGAGATCATAGACATACCCGAGTGTGATCCAAGAACACTTGATCCCAAGTCACTGTCAAGGTATGCAGATCTCTGTAAGAGAAAAGAACAACAAGATAAGCTCCGACAAGAAAAAAAGAATTCACAAGTCCTAGAAACAACAAAGGAGATTCTATTGCAGGTAGTTACTGACACACAAATTGATCTAAATGCATCCATCATTGATCAACTTGCAGTTTTGACCGAGGCAATCACACAACAGAATGTAGACACCAAGAAGGTCATTGAGGAAAGAGAAGAAGAGAAGTATCACTGTAAACTCACAAAGAAAATCAGCCAAGAAGTTTTAGATAATCAGGTGAAACTTTCTAAACTAGTAGCTACTTTAGAACCTATTATTTCAGAATTAGTTACCTTAGTTCAAAAGTTGTGCACTGTTGAAAACTTCGCTACCGAGCATAATGAACATATAGCTAAATTAAATGAGGATCTAAAAGCTAGTGCACTAAGTCTTTCAACCGAGCCAAATGCATTTCGTATGCATTATGAAAAGCTAGTTGAATCTAAACGGTTAAGACTTGAAATACAAAAGGAAGAAAGCAAAATTAGAGATGAAGTAACTGAGCTACAAGCCATGTTACTACCGAATCTCATATTGTTGATGACACACATAACTACAACAAATAATAATTGCCACCCCAGAGATGTCAGTAGCAGAAAGCATCTATGACATGCACACTCAAATTACTTTGGAGAAAATGACCCTAGAGAACTTAAAGGATAAATGGGAAAAGTTGATGACATCCATTCAATAATCTCACTCGCACATACTTGACAAGCTGTAAGTTACACATCTTTGTCATTACTTTCAGAAAAGGGGGAAAGATGTACATACATTGTTTCTACATACCGAGGCATGCACGTAGGGGGAGTCATTGTAAAATTACAACACTTGGTATATACTGTACCTATTAGTTTTTGATACTGATACCAAAGGGGAAGATTGATAATCCATAAAGGATTAGAAGTTTTCATTAGTATATAGGCAGACAGTTTTGGTCGGTCATGATCACCGAGTGACAACATTCACCAAGCGCAGTGGTCACCAAAATATTTTGAACACTGAGTACTATATCAACTGAGCACCAATCTACAAAGACATCACTAAGTACCAATACATAGAGACATCATCGAGCACCAGTCTACACCGAGAGACAACATTTCACCGAAAAAAAGAGGATCTCAACAACACGTCAGCTAAAGCACTTTAGTCTTTAAAATGAATTTTTGCTTAGCTGGATAACCGTTTCTTGTGGATCAAGAAAAGCGTAAATGATGGATTTAATTAGTTAACTGATTGTATTCATGCAAACTAGAAGATCAAGGTCAAGTTGTAAACCTTTGATCTTAGAGTTTTTAAAGAAAAGCGTGAAACCTATTTAGGTCAAAATCTTGTATGTATAGATTTATTAATCAATCAAGAATATGATGATTATAGCCACCAAGGACATCTATGGATCAGACAGAGGTTTTCATGCAGAAGGATAGATAAAGGAGAATTCAGTTTATCAAGAACTACATACAAGGCTACCGAGCAGAACATAGGTATTATCCATCACAATAAGGTGATATAATTTTGTGAACTTAATGGGTCTGTAATCAACAATGTAAGATTGCAACAATCAGGTCATATATTTTGTTACTCTCTAACAATTGTAGCAAGCAGTAAAATCCTTTCACAAGGTGGACTTAACAGTCTCTATGTAAATCTCTTAACCGAGTGCACACATACATTGTGTTGCTAAAATCTCTTAACCGAGTAGACTTAAAAAGTCTAACATGTTACTCCTAACAGGGTAAGATCATTAGAAGTGATCACAACTTGTAGCCCTAACAGGCATGTTCCATTCTGTAGATAGTGAAGCTTTATGGGTTTCATCCCCACCGCAGTTTTACCTTCTAACGAGGGTTTCTATGTTATCAAATACTTGTGTCACGTATAAATGAGTTTCATGAATGTTTCAATGTTTGTTTACATGCATTTACATTTATGCTATGACATTGCATGCATGAAGTATAAAAGCTACAATGGTCGGTTATGCAAGTAATTAGTACTATAGGTTAATTGAAAAAAGTTCTTTAGGGTACTGATTCACCCCTCCCCTCTCAATACACACCCTTCCATTATTCCAATAATCCAATCTGGTGCCAGTCAGAAAAAAAAATGGTGATATCAGGTTGTGTGTAGATTTTAGAAACCTGAATGTAGCCTCTTGAAAAGATAACTATTCTCTACCAAATATTGAGGCAATGCTACAAAGGGTTACATGTTGTGATCTTTTATCCATGATGGATGGATTTTCTGGTTATAACCAGGTGTTGGTTCAGGAATCTGAATAGTTCAAAACAAAATTTACTACCCCATGGGGTACATATGTTTATGTGAGGATGCCATTTGGCTTGATGAATGCAGTAGCTACTTTCCAAAGAGCTATGGATGTGGCTTTCAAAGAATTTATAAATATAATTATGGTAGTATATCAAGATGATCTAACTGCATACTCCAAAAGGGCTGAGGATCATTGCAAACATTTGGAGAAGATTTTTGTTAAAGCTTTGGAGTATGGAATTTCACTAAACCCAAATAAATGTCATTTTGTTATGACATAGGGTAAATTATTAGGACACATAGTGTCAAAGGAAGGAGTCAGAATTGACCCCTAGAGGGTAGAGGCTATTAACAAAGTTTTGCCTCCCAATAACATCAAGGGTGTACAGTCTGTTCTGGAAAAGGTGAACTTTGTGAGAAGATTCATTGCCAACTTTGCAGAAATAGTGAAAGCCATAGTCAAATTGTTAAAGAAAAATGCTAAGTTTGATTGGGACAAGGAGGATTAGTTGGCTTTTGATGAAATAAAAGTGGCAATTAAGGAAGCACTAGTTTTGAAATCCCCTGATTATGAAAAACCTTTCTCTCTGTTTTATTTTGCTTCATTTCATACTATTGCTGCAGTGCTGTTGCATAAGGATAATGAAGGGTTTGAACACCCCATTACATTTTTTAGTAAGTCTCTGCAGACAACAAAACTTAATTATGAGATAATGGAGAAGCAGGCTTATATATGCTATGGTCAAAGCAGTCAAGGTTTTCATACCTTATTTAGTTTGTGCACAAGTGACTGCTTATGTCCCACATGCAACAATGAAGGATATATTATCTCAATCTGAAGTCACTAGAAAACGATGTTGATGGATCAACAAAATTCAGGAGTTCAACTTGGAAATTCAAGTCACAAAATTGGTTAGGGATTTAGGTTTGGCTAAACTTATGACTGATACAAACATGGAATTAGCTCAGATTAATAATGTTCAGACTATGAGCATGAATCACACTAGTATTGAATTGCAGCCATGGTATGTTGATATTGTGTTTATTTTTTTGAAAAATGCCAAATGTCCAGAGCACATGTCAAATACTCAGAAAAGAACTCTCAGGTTGCAGGCTCAAAGATATGTATTGGTGCAAGGTGATTTATTTTGGAAAAATAGGGATGGAATCTTGTTGTTTTGTTTGGATGAATCACAATCTAAGAGAGTCTTAAATGAAATGCATAATGGTGTTTGTGGAGGGCATTACTCTGACAAGACTACAACTCATAAAATAATCAAAGCTATTTTTTATTGGCCCTCTCCTTTTAGAGATACTCAAAAGTTTGTGCATAAATGTGAGCCTTGCCAAAGGCTTTCTTCCAAGATGAAATTTTCAGGAGCATTGTTGTTGAACCCTATGACAATAGAATCACCTTTTGCCTAGTGGGGCATTGATTTTATTGGTGAGTTTGCAGAAAAGTCTAGTGGAGGGCATAGCTGGATTCTTGTGACTATAGATTATTTCACCAAGTGGATTGAAGCAATCCCATCCAAGAAGGCAATCAACAAAGTGGCTATGGATTTTCTAATGGACAATATCTTGACTAAGTTTGCTTTGCGTACCAGGTTAATAATGGAAAATTCCATGTGCTTCAGATCTGAGGAGTTCAAGGACTTCTATGAAGATTATGGTATTTTTGTATCTTATTCCTCACCCTCTCATCCACAAGCAAATGGGCAGGCCGAGTCTAGCAACAAGAGCATAATGAAAATCATTAAAAGGATTATGGAAAAGAGTAAGAAATCATGGCACTCAAAGTTGAAGTTAGCTCCCTGGGCTGACAGGGTAAGAATAAAAAGGGCAATAGGGGTCTCCCCTTTTGATATGGGTTATGGAACTCAGGCAAGGTTACCTCTGAATAACTTGTTACGTGTGTATAAGTTTTTACAAGAAGAATAAGTTAAAATGCAAGAACCTATGATGGATAGGATGGTCCAATTGGTAGAATTGCAGGGAATCAGAACTGAAGCACATAATAAAAACTTGAATATTTAGCAACAATCAAAGTACCTATTTGATAAGAGAGCAATTACAAGAAAATTTTAGATTAATGATATGGTACTCCAATGGAATGCAAGGAAACAAGAAAAGGGTAAGGATGGGAAGTTTGAATCATTATGATTCAGGATTTTCAAGGATAAGATTCATATTATTTGGAAGATTCTATTGGTGAGATCCAGGAATTGCCAATGCATGGACAATTCCTGAAATACTATTTCTCGTGAATTATACTTTTCCATGCGCAATAGTTTAGTTCCCCGTTTTAAGTTTTGGTTGTTTTGTGTGCATCTATATAGTTGTGTTTTAAGTTTTGGTCTGCGTCCTAACATTTTTTGGATCCTAATGTCAATCTTGCAATTAACTTTCCCCAGTTAGAGCCATTGTTAGCACTATATTCTGAAAATTTTCATATTTCAAAAGTGGTCTTTTTGCACGTTATTGTGTTAAAGTCATGACTTTTCATGTAAAAAAGTTTTAAAATGTGCATAGTCTTTCAAGCGGTCACCCTTTATGTTTAGTCACACAGTCGCATTGTCTTTGTTAAGTAGTCATTTAACTACGTGAGTGAGCGAGTGATTAGGTTGTCATATGGTCCCGCAATTGTGACAATTTTGCAAAATGTTAATATGACTGTGTGAGTGAGCGATGTGGTTATAAGAAATGTTTTGAAATTGTTTATCGCTCACTCGCCATGTAACTTTACTTTAAGCCCTTGGGTTTGCGAGTGAGTGAGCAAGAAAAGAATTGTGTCGTTTGTTACTTGCAAAGGTAAAGTTAACCTAATATTTTTGTTGCATGAGTGAGCGAGTTAGGTTTAGGTTAGGTCATCGCTCACTTGCTGAGATCTATTACATGTCATCTTTTGTTGTGTGAGTGAGCGACGCGGTCTGTATTACATGTTATATGTTGTTAGCACTCACTCGTGATGGATTGTTCAATTAAGGTTTTTAATCTGCGAGTGAGCGACCAAGGAGGTTTTATTTCATCGCTCGCTCGCCAATGATTAGTAGTTAACAATTTTTGGACCGCGAGTGAGTGATCAAGGAGATTTTCATGCCATCGCTCAATCACTAAGGTGTAGCGGTTAACAATTTTTGATCTGCAAGTGAGCAACACAGCTTATAATCTATTTCAAAGGGGTTATCACTCACTCACGATGGTTAAAGATCAAGTTAGAAAAGTGCAGCGAGTGTGCGACTAAGTAAAAATTCAAGCAATAGTTTTAGTTGTCACTCACTTGCGTAGGTTAAAAAATGATAAGAAAATGTAGCGAGTGCGTGACTGAAGAGTTAGATGAAATCAATGGCTCTCATTCACTCGCCAGATGATCTTGATCTTGGAGGAAGATGTTGTGAGTGCGTGACTAAATAGGGAAAAAAGCTTTATCGCTCACTCACAAAGAAGGTTTTGAATGTCTGGTTTATACAGTGAGTGCATGATAGGGTGCCACGTGTCTCATTCCCGAGTTTTGAACGCCAAAAAGAAAGAAAATGTATGCTTTGTTCAAGCAAGGATACACAAGTTTGAATTAATGGCAACATTAGTTGCAAACGCCAAAAATATGATTTCACAAGTGTGAGAAAATTGTAGTGAAGTAGACAAGATGTGGATGTGACAGGCTATAAGTATAAATGATTGTGCCTAGATTCTATACAATTCTCTCTTTTTGCCTTAGTGAAATTATGAGCGAACAACAGAGCTTGTTTTTTGAGATAAATCTTAAGAAGGAAAGATGAGTCAAGCCACTACAAGCGTAGCTTCAAAGGGGTCTGGGAAGAAATCAGTTGCAAGGAAGAAGTATAAAGATGAATTTGCAGAGCTACTACCTAGAACTTCCAGTGCAAATTGGGTGGAATGGAAAGATAGATGGTGTCAATGCAGAAATCTAGTTACTTTTAATTTCTCTAGTAACACTCTGTTTCACTACTTCTAGAATAATAGGGTTAAGTCAATCCCTATGTGCAATCCCTGGAACATGAATATGGCCAAATTGATTGTCCCTGATGTGTATGTTGATGTGGACTTGATCAAAGAGTTAGCTAAGAGCTATTGTCTTATGGCTAGAGTAATTAGGAATATAAACAAAGAAGCCCTAGTAGTCATAGACAGAAGGATAGTAGCAGAGGTCTTCAAAATTTGTGGTGCAATATGTACCGAAATTGATCTGGACAAAATAGAAGCTGATTATGAGAATGGGAGAAAGAATTTGATGAAAATTGGAAGGCTGATGATGTGAATAAACACTTAGAAAAAGATATAGAATTGGGTTACTGCAATACATTGATTGAAAACTTGTTCAAGGTCGAGGTGGACATGACAAATTTTGTTGGCTAATCTTATTTAAAATGAACCCAGATGAATCTCCAGGACCTGACGGTTTCCCAGCATGTTTTTTTTCAGCGGTGTTGGGAATTCATAGGAGATGAGGTGTTTGAAGCACTGGAAGGGGTAAGAAATTTAGGAAATATTTTGAGAGAAGTTAACAATACCTTTATTTACCTCATCCCAAAAAAGGAGAAAGTTGAGTCCTTTGATGATTTCAAACCTATAGCACTGTGCAATACCTTATATAAACTATTTACTAAAACAATAGCTAGTAGGCTGCAAAAATTCCTCCCAAACTTAATTAGTGAGGAGAAAATAGGTTTTGTCCAAGGCAGATAAATATATGATGGGGTTATCATAGCACAAGAAGCTATTTATTCTGTCCAAAATAATCATGACCCTAGTATATTAATAAAGTTAGATATTAAAAAATCCAATGATAGAGTTGACTGAGTTTCTAAAAAAGTGTTTGATTGCCTTTGGGTTTGAAAAAAAGTGGGTGAATATGATATTTGAATGCATCTGTACCCCAAAATTTTCTATTTTAGTCAATGGCTCTCCAAAAGGGTTCTTTGGGATTAACAAAGGACTGTGACAAGTTGATCTGATTTCACCCTTTTCATTTATAATTATGAAAGAAGCTTTGGGGCGAGCCATCAATATGGCTAGGCCGGAGGATAGGATTAAAGGAATAAAGATTACTAGTGGGATAGAAGCAATGACACATCACCAATTTGTGGATGATACTATGATTTATGGTCATATCTCTAAGGAGGAAGCAATAGCATGTAAAGATATTATTGGACTGTATGCTCTAGCTTCTGGACAAGAAATCAATCCCGAAAAGACAATTTTTTTTCTTTAATACTCCTTCTGCGACTGAAATGGAGATCTGTAAAATCCTCAACTTCAAATCAGGGAATCTCCCCTACAAATATTTAGGACTTCCCTTAGAAAGAGAAATTAGAACGACGAAACTATGGAAAAATATCATGGATAAAATCAATCACAAGATGGATTCATGGAATGGAAGATGGCTTTCTTCAGTAGGAAGAGCGACAAAGGTCCAGTCTGTTATGTCTACACAACCCATTTTTCAAATGGCTTGCATTGATCTTCCAAGCAAAAATAGGGAGTAAATTAACAAAATTCTAAGGAATTTCTTCTGGCAAGGTACAAGGGACAAGAAAAAATTCTCACTTCTTGCCTGGAATAAGGTGTGTCGACCAAAAGTGGAAGGAGGTGCCAGAATAAAAGATATAAAACGACAGAGTAAAGCCCTATGTAAAAAACTTGTATGGAGAATGTACAAAAACCCACATCTGAAGTGGGTTAAGATACTTACAATGAAATATCTCTCCAATAAGGATCCCATCAATATTTTTAGAGAATTGTCTCCCCCTAAAGGCTCCAGAATATGGAATTTTATGTTGGACTGCAGATACATCATCCAAGATAAAGTTACTTGGAATCTTGGGAAAGGGAAGGAGGCCCTTTTTTGGCAAGATTCTTGGGGTGTTTATAGTGCATTAGATGGTAATAAGAACCTTGTGAATGCCTGCAGGTTTATGTCAATTAAATTAGGTAAGAAATTCATTAACTATGTTACCTTCACAGATGAGGGAATGGGATGGAAATGGAAGAACTGGGTAGATCTTGGTCTTCCCCTAGCAGATGCTGCTATTTTGAATAGATGTTTAGAAGACAGGAAAACAACTTTAAACCTTAAAAAGGATACGCTGATTTGGGATGGTAGTAAGAGAGGAGATTATTCAGTCAAGGAAGGCTATAACTTGTTGAGATCACAACTTATCAATAACTCTGACTCCCCTTTGACAACTTTATATTGGCATAAAGATTATCTCCCTAAGGCTGGTTTCTTCTCCTCGATTGTATGGAATAAGAAGATTTTGACAATTGAGAAATTTGTGAAGATGGACTATCATGGTCCAAGTAGATGCTCTTTATGTGAGAAGGATGAGGAGACTATTGATCATCTACTTCTTAGATGTCCATACTCTACTCAATGTTGGACATGGTTATGCTCACAACTTGGGTGGGTATCAGTGCTTCCAAACAATATAATTGATTTACTAAACTCTTGGCCTTTCCTTAGACGAGGAAGCATTTATGGCTCACTATGGATTGTTGCCCCTTCAATCATTTTACGGAAAATATGAAAGGAACAAAATAGGAGGATTTTTCAGGAAAATAAATTAGATATAGGCCAACTTATTAATAAAATTGAAGCCTCTATTGTAGAATTAACAAATAATCGTAACATTAACAAGGTTAAAAAGGAAATTACTATGTCACACTAGGACGATAAGATGAGAGGGAAGTGCATGGTATTTTTATCCCTCCTTTTGTTGGAAATGGAGGTACAATAAAAAAAGAAAGAAAAAAGAGACCATTGAAAATGGTCACCACCAAATGAAGGCTAGCTAAAATTAAACTTTAATGGTGCTTCTAGGGGTAACCTAGGCTTGGCTGGCATATGGTGTACCATCCACAATAAGGAAGGTAAGGAGGTGGAAAAATTAGATAAATATATAGGAAAGGAGACTAATAATGGGGCATAATTACATGCTCTGGTAGAAGGACTATTACTAGGTAGAAATTTAGGATGCAAGAAATTAGAAATTGAAGGTGACTCAGCTATTATCATTAATGCCTTAAGAAAAGGCTCTCTCCTTAACTAGAGATTAGATGCTATGTTGGCCAGGGGCTATTGCACTTTGCCAGGATTTCAATAAAATAACAATTAACCATATTTATTGAGAAGGGAATAAAAGAGCGGATGAACTAGCTAATCAAGGAATCAAATATTTTCTCATAAGTTAGTCGTGTTCCATCAGAATTTACAATGAATCATTTCATTAATCAAGCAAAATCATATGTAAACTACCTTAATCAAATTCATTTTCCTTCATTAAGAATGTAGAGTAATTATTTTATCTAATTAATATTAGAGTCTAAAACATAAGATAGACGTTCCATTTGTCTTCTTTAGAAAATTTAAAATAATATAGTATATAGTAGTTAAAATATAAAGATTGAAAAGCAAAACAAATGAAGCTAGAACTTATTCTGTTAAACTTGAGCAGTCTCTTCGTGAGGCCTGCCTTCTTCCCCAGTATATGTTGTTTTAAGATATCAGTCCATGGCGGATAGCACTTGTGTCATGTTTTCATCCCTCACGATGGTCACTTGATCATTCCTCACTGTCCATAGGAAATGATCATCCTTTATTTGCTTGATTTGTTTTGAGATATCCTGGACATCATGGGTGGTTGTTGCAAGTTGCACATCAAGAGTCGTTAGTTTAGTGATACTCCCAATCTGATAGTTTGCAGGTTTGATAATGTTGTCTATACCTAGCTGATACATGTTCTTCATACCCTTAACATTGATTAGCTCATCACCAGTGCCATGTTGAGAACCGCATCCCATATTGGTAAAATACTTCTCCATATGCGTAATGTCTGCTTGAAGGATTTCAACAATGTGATCTAACTGTTCGTGGACTTCTGTTATAGTGTCTCTCTTGAACGAAAGTGAATAATTCCACCTCTAAAGGGGCACATATGTTGTCTCAATTATCTTCAAGGAAATGGAATCCTCTATCTTCATCTCCATCAACTCCTCTAACGAAGACTGGAGACTCTCTATTATTTTCTTCTCTTCCCTGAGATGTTGAATATCATTCATCACAACATCCTTAAGATGCACATAGACCTTATAACATACCCCAAGACATTTGATTAGAGGGAGCCCCCTGGTCTTTAGATCTTGTATCCAATCCCTGCCTATTTGTCCTAGATGGTGATCCTCATGTAACTGTGTGATTACCTCCTGACTTGTATAAGATAAAGGATCAAATATCTCATTGGATGGTTGTCCAGGCTACAAGGAAAAAGGGGTTAAGGATTTTATGATATATTTTTTTAAGATGAGCTACAATATACTTGAGCTTAGCCTTGTCCCCTTTAGGTTTTCCAATCTCTCCCTTACCTCTTGATGTGTAAACTCCCACATATCCACTGAACTATCATGGTGAGAGGGACCTATATCTATCTTACTTGCCTCATAATCAACAAGTGATATAGGAGAGGTATCTTCCTGCATTCTTGCTTGGTCAATCTCCAATTGGACATGCCATGTCCCCGGATCCTTCCCTAGTGAAGACAATATATGGACTTTGTTTTTTTCTTTTGTCACTGCAGGGCTCCTCATGATTTGACTGATCAAGTCACTCAGAGGCATTATGTCCTCTTCTCTTTTCCTCTTTTTTTTTTTATTGTTGTCTCTATCCACGATGGGGTGTATAGAACTCCTAAAGTGCTGGAAAGGCTCTCTATATCAAACAACCTCCTCACTATTGGAGGAGTTTGTGCGGTTGAGGATGGGGCAGAGAATTGAGGTACCTTGTGGGGTAGGGTGCTTAGATGCTCCTTTTGTGTATCTCTCCGCATCCCTGATGACTATGCCCCTGTGATTTGCTCTTAGGGTTTCTCATGATTTTCTCCTTGAGAAACCATTACCTGCTCTCCCGCTTCTCCTTGAAGAGAGCCTTCTTGTGTGTTAATATTGATTACTGGTAATGAACCACTTCTGCATGTCCATGCTGACATGTGGACTTTCTTTGGAGGCTGATCATTGGGATTTGGTGGCCCAGTTTTGGGTGCTTTGTAGGTTGATACGGGTGGGATTTGATTTTGGGTGAGCAAGGATTTGATGGTGCTTTATCCCTGCCTTCCTATCTATTTCCACTTCACCCACTCCATTGTCCACTTAAGGATGGGCGCCATCCTTTGGTCAAGATCATCCAGCTCTGGCCCAAAAAATGTGATGGGCTTCAAAGGTGTACCCTTTATCCTTCCCACATATTGGGGTGAAAGTATTTCCATCCCATCTTATGTTAACCCCTCCACATTAATATTTACCCCATAGAGTCTTATCTTCTCAACTGTGAGTCGTGACCATGACCGCTCCCTCATGTTGTAATCATCCATGCTATTTGCCCAATAGCCTCTAGGGTGGGGATATGGTGGAAGGATGATCCTAGCTACAAATTATCCTTGACAAAATTTAAAGGATCAAAGAGTGTTCGGAGCATGTTGTATTGTTCAAATGATTACTTGGCTTTGGCACACTTTACTAGGTTATGGGCGTTGGAACTAGAAGAGTAGGTATAAGGACCAACTATTATGGAAAATTGTATCCCCGCCTTATGATGCTCACCACACCTAGTATTAACCTCCAAGATCTACCTACAAAGCTCCACCAAGATGAATTTATCATTTGGATATCTGGGTAACTTATACAGATAATTGTTAAATACCCTAATCCTAAAATAAGTAAATGTCAAAAATTGAGTAAAGTGGTTACCATAGGTAGTTATCGCCGATGTAGCCTTCGGGGACATTCTCCGCTCAGGGAAGCCCTGCTGCTCCCTACATAATTTCATGGTGAATTCATCATTTACTCTTTGGAAAATCTTGTAACTATTATGCATTTGTAGACATGCATAGTAATCATAAACTTGTATATCCTCCTTATAATCTTCTAAACTTGGGAGGTCGGACCAGCTACGAACATAGGCTAGGGCATAAATGATATAGGAAGACATATGAAAGGAGGATTTATGTCTACGAACATAGGCTAGGGCATAAATGATATAGGAAGACATATGAAAGGAGGATTTATGTTTAGCAATATTGAGAATTTTGGTTAACGTATCACTCAGGAGATGCGCCCAATCAATATATATTCTCTCGACATTGATGGTCTAAATGATGAAAAACCACCACTCCTCAAAATTTAGGGCACTCTCATTTCCTCGTAGGTGATGCAGAAACACTAAGATATCCATGATCTCTCTTTTTAGATTAGTCACATATAATGTCTTTGGAAGTTTGGAGCTAGGGACCCTCTTGGTTCTAAACCAATCGGCTGATATATTGCCTCTCCATCTATATTTCTTCTCATTAAAATATGAGGTGGACATTGCAAAATCCCAGTCAATATACTTTTCTCGGGTTGGAAGGCCAATATTTTTTTTTGCATTGACTATCTATCTAAGGTTACAACAACCTCATTATTTGAATTCCTTATTTGACAACTTATAGGGTTGAATCAAGCTATGCACTCTATTATCATCTCAGGAGCTTGGATGACAACTAGAAACCCTGCTGCTTGGATTAACCCAATCTCAACCAACTTCTGCGTAATGGGATGCAAGGGTGGGATATACACCTATCGGTACAAATCTTCCAATCATAAAAAATCAACTTGGTATTGCTGATATCTTTCCAATCGCTACTTGCACCATTCAGATTCAGGGCCATTTTTAATATAGGTGAAGCTTCACAGTTTCTTTATGTAGTTGAACAACTCAGAGACTCATTTGGAGGCTTTCCCTCACCTTTATCAGCTATGTCATATTTCCCTATGCCTTTATTACATGTACTCTATATTCATTATCGTTACTATAGTATTAGACTCTTCATACAAAGAAATGGTTAAACACTGTAACATCTACTATCGAAAGATATGACATCTCGGTACCCCTCAGTGAAAGTATCTTTGTTTTTTCCATAGATTTTTTTGTTCCCTTTTATCCCCTGGGGGCTTTGGCTCCTTCTTCCCTCTTCCTCTCAGACTCCTCCCTTTTCGAGAACTCTCAACTGCTTTTCAAAATGTCGGTAAGAATGCAATATAGCTACTTGCGGGATAATACATCCATTTCTCCTTCCTCTCGGCATCTTCGAACCATCACCTTTTCAGAAATATTAGCCATGAATTTCCTTTTTTGAGTAAGGGGGGTCATGTTACTTCCCCCCTTTTTTCTTATACTAGGTTTTTAATCTTCCAACTTTTAACTCACATGGTTTATGTCAGAATTTTGGTATCAGCCCACTCCCCCTCCCTCCTTGATAGTACTACAGATTCCCTATATTATACCTTTACGAAAAAGTGCCTTTTATTTGGTCTTTCACGAGCATTCCGAATTCACATGAACTCTTTGACATATGTGCTTTTCCGACATCCCTTTACAGAACAAGCATCCAGGTTGCTCCTTTTCCAATTATGTGGAACACTTGCTATGGCTCTATCCTTTTATTTTAAAAAATATAAAAGAAAAAATTATTGCATTATTTACACCCGTCTTATTGATATCCCTCTTTCTCAGGCAAACTTCATAATTTCAGAGTTTGCTCACTTATCTTTCTTTTTCCACAAGCATTTCTTGTTACCCTTCCTGAATACATAGATTCATTTAAACTTGATGCAGGAGCATCCTAGGATCCTTGGAAATCATGTATCAAACAAAAAGTATGTTTGCTTTTCTTCTTTAGCTTGTTTGGAGGCTGCTCGGTAAAGTACTTTGTTACCCTGTTGCTCAAGCATGCTTGTTCTGAGTTGGTCCTGTTGCTCAGGTATGCTTGTTCTGAGTTGTTTTTTGTTGCTCAGGTATGTTTGTTCTGAGTTGGTTTTCTGTTGCTCAGGTATGCTTGGCCCGAGTCATTTTCTTGTTGCTCAGTGATCTATGTTCCTGAGTTGTTGTTGTTGCTTAGTTTTGCTTCTCCAGAGTTGTTTATCCTGATCTGACCAACTTCTACATTTAATTTCCATGGCGTAATTAATGTGGGGCATCTCATTGGGGATTGTGTGGACCTAAATATAGGTCGGGAGGTTTCTCCAATGTTTTTTATTGTAGGCTGACCTGTTGGTTGCCTTTTGCATTTAACTTGTATTTTGTTCTTAGCTCAGGGAATCAGATTAAGGGAGCATATCAAAGTGTTGGATTTGAGAATCTGGATCGAGGGTTATATGTCTTAAAGAAGATCTGTAGTTTATCTTGAGTAGTATCTTTGTATTTGGTCATAACCAGGAAGGCCTTACAGCTCGACATGTTGGATGTAATGGATTATCTATGATAATAAAGAGCTGAATGTTGATTATATTTCTATGTATTTGTTGGTTTCTACTATTATGGTTATTGGCTGCAAGTTTGGACAATCCTTCATTGGATCCACCATCCTTGACTACATCAGGTGGTATCAGAGTAGAGTTTCAATTGTTGGAGGAGTTAGATTTCAAATTGTTGGAGATTTGTGGAATGAAGATTCCTCCGAAGAAAACTCGTGAGATCACAGAGGAAGAACCTAAGGAGGAATTCAATCTTGAATATTTTTGAGCTTTGTAGAAGCAAGTGTAAGATCTGCAAGAGGAGTTACAAAGAAAGAATGTGTCTAGAAAAAACCAAAATAATGGTGAAGAGTCTGATGAAGAAGATCATTTTGAAGAAGCTAAAGAAGATGTCAGAGATCTAGAGGAGGCTAGATTTTTTAGAGCCATGTGTAAAATTGGGAAAAGACCTAAGATTAAAGTTTCTACATTTGATGGAAGCCTTAGGCTAGAAGAGTTGATCAATTGGATTAATAGGATGGATGAATACATTGAGTATGAAGAAGTGGAATATCTTGATAGAGTTTGGTTTGCAAATACAAAGCTAAAAGGTCATGCGAACATATGGTGGAGAGAAGTTAAATTGGAAAGAAGTTGGAGAGGTAAAGACAAGATCATCAGATGGAACTGAATGGTTAAAAAGTTGAAGAAGAAATTCATTTTAGTGGATTATGAATTGGAGATGTTTAAGAAGACGCAAGGTTTGAGGTAGGCAAACAATTAAGTACAATAGTACACCGAGGAGTTTTATCAGATCCTGATTAGGACTAGACATTCGGAAGCTAACAAGGAGAAATTTGCTAGGTATATTTATGGCTCGAGACCTAGTATTCAGGAAGAGTTACTTACTGTTAGGATGAAAACCATAGGAGATGCTTATCAAATTGAATTTAATATTGAGGAGAAGCCGAACAAGAGGTTAGAGAGTAGACATAATAACAAAAACCGAGGTGGTAAGACTAATGACACAACTATTGAGAGTAAGGTGGTGGATAATCCTAAGTAGACTGAGGTAGGATCTAGCAGCAATCAAACCACAAAGGATTACAATTGCGGGTATGGAAGAAGAGAAAGAAGTGATGTTAGCGGTACTTGTTTTTAGTGTGGTGAGAAGGGTCATAGGGCTTGGTCATGTCCTCAAAAGAAGCTCACCCTGATGACTGAGGAAAGCTCAGTAAATGTTGTAGAAGAAGGTGAAGTTATGATCACTAGAAGGCTAGCTACATGTATTAATGAACCAATATAGAGAATAAAATTGTTCAAAACTAGATGTAAGTGCAAGGATAAGGTATGTAATGTCATAATTAGCGGTGGTAGTTCTGAGAACTTTGTTTCAGAAGAGATGGTTAGTAAGTTAAATTTGGGAAGAAGAAAACATCTTAATCCTTATCTGATTAGTTGGATACAAGATGTGTCTAAGGTTAGGGTTGAGGAGCAATGCCTTATTAATTTTAAGATCGGATCTTATTATGATGATATAATATGTGATGTGTTGCCTATGGATGCTTGTCACCTGTTGCTCGGTAGACCTTGGCAATATAATAGACATGCTATGTTTGATGGTCGTGCAAATACCTATGTGGTGAGGCAAGATGGATCCAAGCATAAAGTGATACCTTTGCTCGAAGCAGGGACTAAGGGATGTGGAGTTATCATATGTTGTCTGAATAACAATGACAAACATGAGGAAAAGAGAACTTATGAACCTATGGATGAAAGGAAGGAGAAATTGAAGGGAGAAGAGAATCAAACCTCTAAGGAACTTACAGAGATTAAGAAATAGATGACATTTTTGGCTGAGATAGTGTAGCAGATGTTGACACTAGTGACACAAAGAGATGCAAATGATGT
This sequence comes from Thuja plicata, assembly GCA_018584345.1. NCBI lineage: Eukaryota > Viridiplantae > Streptophyta > Pinopsida > Cupressales > Cupressaceae > Thuja > Thuja plicata. The sequence continues at coordinate 2,732,619 of MU228251.1, read as the reverse complement.
CGATTTGATCAGTTAGTCGGATGAGAATGTGGTTCATCAAAACACTGATAGTATCAAAATTACTAAGGATGATCAATGCCAACTACTGTCAGTTGCAGGCAGAAGATATGAGAAAAGTTCCAAACTGATGAATTTGTCGAATGGGACAATGAACAAAGTCAAGACAACATGGAATTAAGGGCAAGAGGAGATATGGGTTAAGAACAAGTATGGAATACCTATTATGATTCCCTTAAGATGTTCATGATTTCCTTTATGGGAACATCTTCTTTACCTGGGGTGTCTGATGCAGGAGTATCCTAGGATCCTTGGCAATCCTGTATCAAACAAAAAGTATGTTTGCTTTTGTTCTTTAGCTTGTTTGGAGGATGCTCGGTAAAGTACTCAGTTATCCTGTTGCTCAGGTATGCTTGTTCCGAGTTGGTGTCTGTTGCTCGGGTATGCTTTTTTAGAGTTGTTTTATATTGCTCGGGTATGCCTGTTCTGAGTTTGTTTTCTATTGCTTGGGTATGCTTGGCCTGAGACATTTTCTTGTTGCTCGGTGATCTATGTTCCCGAGTTGTTGCTGTTGCTCGATTTTACTTCTCCCAAGTTTTTTATCCTGATCTGGTTGGCTTCTACATTTAATTTTCATGGCATAATTAATGTGGGGTATCTCATTAGGGATTGTGTGGACCTAAATCCAGGTCGGGGGGTTTCTCTAATGTTTGTTATTGTAGGTCGACATGTTGGTTGCCTTTTGTATTTAAGTTGTATTTTGTTCTTAGCTTAGGGAATCTGATTGAGGGAGCAGATCAAAGTGTCAGATCTGAGAATCTGGATCGAGGGTTGTATGTCTTAAAGAAGATCTATAGTTTAACTTGAGTAGTATCTTTGTATTTGGTCGTAACCGGGAAGGCCTTACAACCCGACATGTTGGATGTAATGGATTATCTATGATAATAGAGAACTGAATGTTGATTATATTTCTGTGTATTTGGTGGTTTCCGCTATTATGGCTATTGGCTGCAAGTTTGGACAATTCTTTATTGGATCCTCCATCCTTGATTGCATCAAAACTATTATCCTTTGGTCATGATCATTTTCATCCTTAAGGAATTTTCTGTATTATAGGTATATTATTGCTTTGGAGGTTTCGTATCTAGGAGTGCAGGAAATATTTTCCTCTCTCCTTATTAAGTAGTCAATAATAAATCTATCTCTTCTCAGTTAAGGATAAAGATGATTGAGCTAATATAGCATTAATTAAAATAAGAAAGTATCTGACTGTAGGACTTATTTTCACAAATATTCTTAGTAATGGTTTTAGATTCAAAGCAATCCCCATTTAATACTATTTAACGTCAAAATCTAAGGAAGTATAACACAAAAAAGATTGTGTTAGATACGCTAATCTGACATAGCTCGTAAAATCTTTTAATTTTAATGGAAGATTAAATGTGAACCATAATTGAAGTTAAGTAAAATCTGCCTCACTGCTAAGTGAAAGGAGGATAGTTATTAAAATTATTAATAGTGATCTTACCCCTTCATTAAGTTACCAACATATAGGCATTTCAACACTTATTGACAATCAATATGCATACCTTGCACCAATGATATTAGACCCCTTAGTACAAATCTTAATTATGAAAAAGATTTTTTAGAATGGCCAAAATATTGAAAGGACATCTCACTCGTTTAACCACGGGATAGGTAAGGAATTATATTAAATTAAAAAAATATTACTCTAACAACATAGAAATTTGCATCGAAGTTTATATGTCATATACACTATAATACTGTATTTAGAAAGTTTTCAAATATATGAAAAAATTTTTGACACACATAGTGTTGCACTTCTCTTCTTCATAAAGAAACAAAGAAGAAAAAGAATATGGATACCCCAATTAGATGCGGGGGAGAAAAATGACAGACTGAAATCAAGAATGAAATTACGGAACAGAGGATTTAGGGCATCATCAAACACAATAACTTATTAGTGGTAGAGGCTATAATAAAAGTTTTAGGAAAAGATTACTTAAAATATTCTGATAGGACAAGAGTGAATTCAGACATTACATCAATGTTCCTAGCCTTGGCAATGTTCCTCGTAAGGGACAAAAATATAGCAAAATCAATTTGTGAAAAGATATTCAAAGCAAACATTATTGGTGGAATCGACATTGTCCTTCACAATATAGATGATGCTTTGATGATCCCCAAAGATAGGAATTATGAGAGAGCCCTCTTAGGGGACAATTCTGCCCCTAGATACCCTATTTTATGGCTTGAGAGTAGGGAGGATTTCAACTCATCCCTGGTTAGCAGGGGTTGAAACCTAAATTTTCTGACGACCATATTAGATATCAAGCACCCAGAGAACCCCAACTGGTTTACTACATATTTAAAAGAAGAAAGTATTGCAGGTTTTGGTGTTGCTCAGGAGGGGACAAGCGTGGCTCAAGCAATAATTATCTATGATGATGATAATGGCGACGTCTTGGAGCGGCAGGATGGATTTCCCTCCTGCGGGGTGGACCCTTCTACCTCGAGGGGAAAGATCTGGGGTAAGGACAAAGGATTTTATCCAAGATAAGAAGGCCTTTTTAAATTTCATCAAAAATTCTATCACTATACTATTATTCATAAGTTTTACGTAACTTATTACTGAGACTTCCATTTTGTTTTCGACAGTCGGGGTTATACCCAGAACCATAACCAAAGGGGCATATTTGAACTATAATTTTGATATATTTCGTGAATTACAGTTTCATAGTAACAACATTATAGATACCATCAGGAGGAAAGGAAAGTAAGAATAACCCTTAGTAGAAGTATGTGGTATTAATCTAGACTCAAATAATGTAGGAATCAATGGAAGAACTATATTACTTAAAAGACTGCATTTCATTTAACGAGGAATATCATAATTTAGCATGTGCTTAGGTGGATTATTATGAATTTCTAGTTCAAGAAAATAGGAATAGCACCGATAATATTTCATTATGATCTGCATAAGTAAATTATATGGGAAATGCATGTAACTATTGTATGATGGAATATTTTGGAGTTTTATTTTAACTAAAATTCAAGATATTACAGACTAGGGATAAACCAGGTAGATATAGTTGTCTGTTGTAAGTGATGTCTGTGCAGGTTCAGGATAAAGGTAATTCAGAAAGAGAACGAACAAGGAATGATATGTAAGACTTCCCAAAATGAACCAGTAGTGTGAAAGAGGGTTCAAAAATTCCAAAATAATTCTATGTAATAGTTAAGGTTAGCAAGGATGTGGATTACCTCTCGTGAGGGAGAAAATTGTAAAAGGAGGAATGCCTCCTTCTATTCTATTTTATAATTTAGAATATAAGACATATTCTTGACCTTGGTCCTGGGCTAGACTGTAAGTTTTCTTCTCCATTCTTTCCTACCAGTGCCCGCAGTGAACGAAGACAATGTATCTTTACAATTTTATAAATACAAAAAACCATGACTTAGGCCTTTTATTGATTAAAAAAAATCCCCAAATAAATACAAAAAAAAAATGATAAATCCAAAAAAAATCAGAATAAGATATAAAATGGTTACTGTGGTGAAAACCTCGCAAACAGGCACCTTCGTAGCAACAAAAAAAGTGAAAAATAGAAAAAGAAGAAAAAAATCAAATATAATAAAAAATTGCAAAAAAAACAAGTGATGAAAATCTGACAAACAAACACTATTTGTGGTAAACCAGTTCTTTGGTGCACTTTAATCCATATTTGTTGTTGTTGTGCATATCCATAGTAAACCCTTTTTTTAAAAAATATTAGAGCCTTGCAAATAAGATTTCATCATGGTCGGGGACTTGTGTTTGTTCATTATCAAAGTGGTCATGTCTAACTGGGGGAAAAATCATGAACCTAGCTCAAAAATCTTAATGTAGGTTGAGCTTAAAACAACAAATCAGCAAAAACATTGGACAACATATCACAAAAAACAAAGATCAAAATTTCAACATTGAACATTATCACGAAATCTTGGTAACGCTTGATAAAATCAAAATCAAATAATAATTGGATGATTTATTCTCTGTGCTTTCAATAGAAAGTAATTTCGATCGAAACTAATAGGTTTCAATCGAAAGTACTTGAGTTTTTTTTGCATGGTTAAAGTTTTAACTCAAGTACTTTCGACCAAAAGTAATAATTGACTTTTAATAGAAATATTGGTCGATCGATTTAGTGTTTTTTTAGGCTAGTAACGATCTCATATAAATAAACATTTTTTGCCTTATTTTGTAAAATCGAAAGTTGCAGAATAATTCACATTTTGGAGAAGGAAGACATTTGGAAGTGTATTTTTTTTTTAAATTTTTTTGTCAAATTTTAGTGGAGGAATTTTGCAAAGGAAAGCAATGGGAAATAAAAAGAGAAAGGTAAATAAGAGTGCACAAAATTATTCACCTAAGACTGAACAAATACTACGTGAAGAATTAATGGCAAGATATTATCATAAGAAACAAGGTATGTCTCTTTCTACTTCTCTCCCTCTCTCTCTTTATTTCTTAAGTGGATGGTTAGGAATTATCTCAATGAAACATGTATGCGTGATATTGCAATACTAAATAAGACCAATTAAGACCTAACATGATTAATAAGACCTAGTAGGACCCCTTAAGACCTAACATGAGTAATAAGACCTAATAGGACCTATTAAGACCTAACATGTTAAATTAGACCTAATAAGACCCTTAACACCTAATAGGACCACTTAAGACCTAATATGACACCTTAAGACCTAATAGGACTAATAGGACCTATTAAGACCAATTAAGACCTAACCTGTCTAATAAGACATAATAGGACCTCTTAAGACCTAACATGAGTAATAAGACCTAATAGGACCCCTTAAGACCTAATAAGACCTAATAGGACCTAATAGGACTTATAAGAGGTCTAATAGGACCTATGTCATGTCTCTCGTTTAGCCCCTTGATCATGGCAATAAAAGATAAGTAAATAAATAAGATAAAATAGTTATAATAATACTTTAATGAATATATAAATAGATTTAATAAATATTATTATTGATTATATATAATTTTAAATTATCATTATAATGAAGGATATATTATTAATAATATTATACATAATATTATTAATAAATGAAAAGTAATAGTAATATTCGAAATAGATAAATAAATAAATAATATAACATGATATTATAATAATTAACATTATGTAAAATAATAATATATATTATTAATGGGCTATGAAATATATTATTAATAATAATATAATTTTAGTACAATAATTTAACATTTAATAATATAATCTACTATTAAGATAATAAAAATTAATTGTATATAAGAATGATCATATATTATAAATAAATTGTATAATAATAAAATATTAATATAATAATAATTTATTAATATAAAAAACAATCTATGATAATAATATATTAGTAGCAATATATAAAAAATGTATTAAGATGCCATTTATTAATGATTAACAAAAGACATAATATAAATTAATTAATTTAATATATTAAATATAAAATACAAATCCAAATATAATCCAAGCGACCAAATGGGAGGTCGTCACCTTTATCATATATGAGTATATAGGAGGAATATAGGAAAAAAGAAAGAAAGAAGAAATGATCAAAATAATAATAAGGGAGGGGAATATTTAACAAGAGAAGAAATATAGGAGAAAATCAAGGAGCAAGTGTAGAAGAAAATCAAGGAGAAAATGTAGGAGATGTAGGTGAAAAGAAGGTAAGTATATCTTTGTTTAGATATTAATAATAATATGAAATAAAGTTGGGAATAATAAGTTATGAAATAATGTATATGAAATGAACATTAAAATAATAGATTACAAAATACATTAATATTGTTATGAAGCAAACTTATATTACTAAACATGAAATAACTCAAATATATTAATAAATAAGTAATAAATATATACTTAGTCTACTTCTTGTTCACTCACTAATTACAAATAAGAGGATAGGGAGTGTGTATAGGAAGAGGCGTGTAAATTGGTCACATGATGGAAAGATCTTGAGATAGGTAGAGTCTTGAGGGAATCCATGTGTAGACAATGCAAACGTCCTAGCATAGTAAATCTACCATATTTCTTAATGTATGTGATTAGGACTGAAGTATGGAATTAGAGCTTGATTATATATTATGAATTAGAGATTATTTTTAATAAAATATGATTTAAATGCATAATGGCGTATGATAATTATTGGGAATTGACATCCTCCTAGTATGAAACATTACAAATTGTCATTGCCAAGTGCAATCTAAACCCTAATGGGGAATTTTGAGAGAAAATTAAGTAAGACCCTATTTGGGGTCATTATAGTGGTATCAAAGCATGATCATGTCATCCTGAAGGGTAAAGATAAAATAGGGATCCACACATAAGAGCAAAGATTGATCACCAAGAGAAGTAAGAATCACAGAACAAGTACGCATCATTGAACATAATGATTAAGATAATTTCTCATCCAACCATTATTTGAATAAATTTATTAATTAACACAAAATAAATATGTGATAATAAGGTTGACAAATTTTATAAGTCAAATCTCATAATAAATAATAAACTCACCCCATCATAGTTAAAGGGAGGATCATGAAGGTAAGAGGGTATAGGGTTAATCTCTAAGGCTCTTAAGAGGGATGCATTCCGCTCTTGGGCTTAGACTAATCAAGCCAAAGAACCCCACTATAGTGTCCTGACATTCCTTTGTGATGAAACAGTTAAGGTTGAGGTATGGTTAAGGACGACAAGCACCCATTGAAGTCACATCGGGCGAATTCGTTGGACAAGGGGCCAGAGTTCCGCCCGTGGGCTTAATAAGGTCTCCTTGGCCAACACTAATATATCCTAACCTATTTAGAAAGACCTAGGAGAGAGGCATGATTAGGGAAGGCAAGCACCCATTGAAGTCACATCGGGGGAATTCTTTGGACAAGGGGCCACGGTTATGCCCGTGGGCTTAGCGAGGTCTCCTTGGCCAACCCTAAGATGTCCAACCCATACAAATAATGCTCTCTACAAACTATAAATATAATATCAAAACTCTAAACTCACTTAGTAACAAGGATCAATATTATTTCTAAATCTGATAATCATAACTGTGTTCATTCCTTATATTATAAATAATGAAAATAAGACAATCCTTATATTAACTGAAGAAAAATGTGGTAACTTCAATACTTTTGATGGGGGAAAATAATGTACACACAATTACTAATTAAATTACAATTAAAGAACACAGCTTCAATTGAAAGATGAATAAGGTAGGTAAGAGGGAATATGGCTGGTCTCCAAACTCAGAGAGGTATACCTACCTATAAGTTTGGACTTATCAAGCGAAAGAGCCCCACTACAATACACATCTTCCTTGTTGAGATAAGGGTGAGTTAGGGATGACAAGCACTCACTGGAGTTACAGACAAGGGGAATCATTGGATTATGATCAAGGTTCTACCTAAGGGCTCCTTTGGGTCTTCTTGGCCCTTCCGCTAACCAACCAAATTTTATACTTAACATCAATGAATAATGAAACCAATAAATAGACAAATAATTATATATTATTCTAATTGATGTATTTCTAATTTTTTAGGAATCTAAGCAAGCTATATATATATA
>MU228251.1:2694755-2708452 GCA_018584345.1 Thuja plicata | reverse complement strand
TGGATTGGGATACATGAGATTTGAGTAGCACATTGATTATCTCAAAATATGATTGATGGTTGTTTAGATTGAATACCAAACTCAATGAGAAAATTCTGAAACCAAATAGCCTCAGTTTTGGTACTTGGCTTCAATAGAAGATGGACTAATAAAAAATTGCTTCTTTATCTCTAACAAACAAGTCTTGAACCAAGTGAGAATCTATAAGTTGAAGTCGTGAACTTATAGCTTCTCACTTGGTTCAAGACTTGTTTGTTAGAGAGCAAGAAGAAATTTGTTATTGGTCCATCTTCTATTGAAGCCGACTAACAAAACTGAGGCTATTTGGTTTTAGATTTTTTTATTTTTTTTAAATTCAATTTGTGTCAAAATTTTGACATTAATTGGTTGAACACTTGCGTCGTAGGTTTGGCATCTTGGTCGAAACAGAAAGAGTTTGGTTGAAATGTTTCGACCATTCCATGTCAAAAGTATGCGTCGTGGGTTTGGCATCCTGGTCGAAATAGAAAGAGTTTAGTCAAATTGCTTTGACCATTTTGTGTCAAAAATTTTCAAACATTTCGACTAAATTTGGTCAAAACTTTTTGAACATTTCGACGAACGTTGGGCGCAGTTTCGACAAATAGTGTGGGCGTTTGAATATGCTAATTTTGACCAAGTTTGTGTAGAAATTCCGATGTTAACAAGAATGTGTCAATCATTCGATGATAAAAATACCAACAAAGAAATTTGTGGGTCTTTCGACCAATCTACGTAGGTGATTCGACCAATTTTCATCAGAAACAGGGGCCAATTTTACTAGTGAGATCTCTATTTATAGATTTTTGGGAGAGAAGAGGTGGGCTTGAATGAGGTGGCACATGTGTGGCATCCACATAAGAGTCACATAAGGGACACATAGGCTTGGAAGGGATGGATATTTTAGATTCAAACATAGCATTAAATGTTTGAGTGGCTCAAGATATTCAAGTGGGGGACAAATTTGTAAGAGTATTTAAGAGGAATGGGTGGCCATTTTGGAGAGAATTTTCACACATGTGTGAGCATTCCATTAGCATTAAAAGGGTTAAGAATCACCCTTTTAAGTAGGATTAGAGGATGATTAGGTGGGGAAGTATGCTTAGGAAGTGAGGTGATGGGTGTAGAGTAGGAATAAGGTAGGCTCAGGGTAGGCTTCTAGATTGGATCAATAGGTTTCTAGCTAGGGTTTAGATTAGAATCCAAATTAGATTTGAGTAAATCATAGCTTAGAAGAATTATGGATATGGAGGATTTTTAATAAATATAAATTTATTAAAAAGAGATTTTACGAGACAAATGTATTTAAATAAAATATATTAGGATAGTATTTAGATTATTGATAAATAGTAGAAATGAAACTATTTAATTGATTAAATTAAATAGTTAGATGAACAAAAGGGAAATTATTATTAATAATAATATTAATATTTTTGGACATCTACATTCTGCCCCTCTTTGATGTGGCGTCGCAAGTGACATTACGTCAAAGACAAGAAAATAAGTTGCCCTAGAGGAAGAAGGTTTCTAGGAGTTGTGTCGAAGCAACGATGATATATGGTTGTGCCCCTTCGAGAAAAGACCACAACAAAGACAATGTTGTGGGATTTTCTCAAAAAAGGATGCAACAAGAAGGAGGAAGGGAGTAGGGGTAATAAATAGAAGCCTTCTGAAATGCAACTAAGAATGCAAATGTAATGACGAGCCTTGGGGATCCATTTGTGTGAAAAATATGGAGAGCACATCTGATTTTGATATTGCAAAAGGAGGTATGCATCAGGTGTTAGAAAACACAGATGATAGGATTCCTTTGCGTGGATTAGACACTCAAACAAAATCACACTACAAAAGACACATGTATCAGTAGCTACCAGTCACAATGCACCAAGATATAGTAGATCAAGGTAGTGGTGAATAGGTTTAAACTGACACAAAAATATAAAATCAATAAAGAAGGCCTCATGACCAAGCAATAATTCAGTCCAAAGTTCTTGCCATGAACAGGATTGATGTGATGAAGTATTTGATAAGATGACGTCAGAAGGATGCATCCTGACGGAGAAGGATTGGATTGGATTTTATTAAAAGATATTTGTTGGCAAAAGCTGTGAATAGAATGAGGAGAAAGGATAGTCAGTTGCGAAACTGATTTGGTGAAAAACATGATCGCAGTCGCAGGAGTCAAAACGGTACTGGAAAATCAAAAAACTGAGCGATGCGGAATGAAGGAAAAGGTTTATTGTAATATTTTGGAGATTTATTTTTTTTGAATTTTTGATATTTTTGAATTTTTTATGATTTTTAAATGTTTTTTGTAATTTTCTGTGCATTTAGACTGTACAACAGGAGTAATAATACAAAAATATATAGGCGGGGAGAGAAGGAAGCGGGAAATTTTTTTGGGGAAAACAGGGGGCTATAAGAGGGGTAGAGGGCTAAAAGAAGGTCATTTGTGAATAATGATTGGATGAGAAAAGAGCTCTGGAAAGAAAATATGGTGGATGAGAGGTTGAAGGGGCAGTTGGGAGAGCGCATGCAGACTCATGGGAGACCCGCGGAGCAGTCGATTCCGGTGAGTAGCGTAATCGAGACCTAGCATTTACTATTTTCTGAGTTTTTAATGCTTTTGGGTTGGCTTAGGGGGTCATAAATTTGGGTAGAAGCTCGACGAACTAGAAATGCCATTTCTTAAACCGGCATCTGCGAAGACACCGATCCCCGGATCGACATCTTCACAGACGCTGGTCCTCGAACCCGCGTCTTCGAGGACGTCAGTTCCAAACTGACATATTTGAAGACGCTGACCTGGATCCACGTCTTCAAAGACAAGGGTCTGGACAGAAAATAAGTGGAGACACTGGTTAAAGAACCAGCATCTCCGACTGAACCGACATCTGCACCAAAAAGGGCAGACGCCTAGGGGGAGGGAAAAGGAAGGACCCAGCGGGAGCCAGGGATGGGTCAGGAATAGACCTAAGGACATGATGCCCCATTCTGGGAGGGGTTAGGATATAAGTAGAAGAAAGATGTTATTGACATGGTTGTGTTGGATTTTGCAGGAGCAGTTCCCACCAATGGGATCTTGGGAGCACTAGCCACCGACGATGGAGTTGGGGGCTCAGCTGACAGACGCAGATTAGGGGCTACTAGTAGCTGTTGGACTAGACTATGTGCCCCAATGGCCTAGGCTATGGGCACACAATGGGATGATGACTATGTTGATTGAGCAGTGGCACAACGACACCACTATATTCCACTTGCCTACTAGAGAGGTGACAATTACGTTGGAGGATGTGTAGAGGATCCTATGGATATTGATCTAAGGACTAGTCTCGCAATACAGACTAGAGGATAGCGAGCACTATATAGAGATAATGTTCAGGAGGCCCCTAAGGAGGATACCCAGATATAAGACATGGATGCCCTAGCAGCTGGCAGTGGACAGGAGGCTGAAGAGGATAACACTATTTTTGGCTGGATTGATTGGTGGGAGGATGCTGGCAGACCTTGTCGGTCATGGGTTTGGGATGGGATGGTGGAGGGTTTTGATAGGGATGCTGGAGGAGGGGATGACCTATTGATGGGGATACATTTTCCTAGGACAATTGTATCATGACTTACATATGGCTGCGTACTGCAGGGAATGCAACATGGGCACAGGGGTGACATTGTTAATAGTGTGGGCACGGGAGCACATTATTGTGTTTTGATCGATGAGAGTACGAGACACTCACCATCTAGGAGAGCCCTATGCATGAAGATATAGGCTACCACTGAGATACACCTCTATGGGCCAAATAAGATATTGGCGATGATTGCTAGATGAGATCTAGGTTTTCTGCTAGACTCCATACAGGCTATGTGAGCCCTGGGGAGCGATGGACTGGCAGGCAGGAGCAGAGGATGATTTTGATGATTTCATATACTTGTCATATGTATAGACATATTATTTTATACTGGGGAGGACTGTTCACTATATAGAGTGGTACAGGCCATCCCAGGTCATGAGGCAGTTCAGATTGCAGTAGGGGGTGGTGGCAGAGGATGGTTTACATCCTCATGTCGCCAGGGAGGTTGGAGTTTGGGGGAGGTACACTGATGCTCTGATAGTGAGGGTAGCATGGAGGACTATGGCGTGGGTAGACTATGTGGCAAGGCCAGACATAGTAGATGTCAGGATGACAATAGAGTATGCGGCCTGGTGGGCTGCACACGCACCTTTACGTCTCATAGACCCAGTACAGGTGGCTGCTCATGAGAAGACTACAGGGGTTATGGAGGTTGATGATGGGACAACAGTAGGTGATTCCCCAGAGACCTCAGTAGTAGGACAAAGGAGGAGGTCGCAATAGAGACGAGTCTGACCATGGACAGAGGTATAGGCGGAGGGTGGACATGATGAGGGGCCACAGGGGCCACCAAGATATGGACATGATCAGGCACCTTAGGTGCCCATTTAGGGATAGGTTCAGGCACCTCAGGTGCCAGCACAGGTATAGGGGCCACAGGGGCACCGACAAGATACGTGTTGCAGGAGACACATGATACTATCATAGCAGAGCAAGACAATCTACAAACTGAGTGTGCGCGGCTACGGGGACTGATAGGGATGGCACAGGTGTCAGAGACCAGCCTATAGATAGAGATGACGCAGATATAGGGATTGCTAGCTATAGAGACAACATGAGCGTATAGGGCCGAGGGTGCACTTGACACCTTGCAGAGCAGAGTAGACTCAGGCGAGTTCTCAATGGTGGACTTGAACCATGATGTTGCTGAGCTACAAACAGAGATAGGGACACTGACAGATCAGTTGGGTACCCTTACAAAGAAGATGGATCAAGAAACAAAGCATATTATAGAATTTACCTCTGAGAGAGATTTAGCACAGAGGCAGGTTGAGTCATATAGGACAGAGTGAGACATCGCTCGACAGGCCGCCAGTGCAGGTGGGTCAAGCCAGGTGGTGGCAGAGGCCTTTGCGACACATAGAGACACAATCAGAGTAGGTAGGGAGGTAGCCCACTATCAGGCACTGTACCATGAGTTAGTACCTGAGGGCAAGAGACATGTATTTTTAGAGAGGTCTCGGTCACAAACCACAGGTCGGGCATTTGTGTCTCAGGGATTAGTTGGGATGCCGCCATGTGCACCACCAGGAGGGGGATCATCACAACCACAAGTATGATCTGATCAGAGGATTTTGGTGACATACATTTTTATATTTTGAGATGAGATGTATATGTTTATCAACACCTAGGTGCACGGCGATGTATTTATTGATGACAGACATTGCACTTATGATTTTATATATATGATGACCAATTGATGATTCTATGAATCTATATTATTCTTATGCATTGATCCATATGACTTTATGATGCATATGCTTTATATGAGTACTTACACTGATGCTTGCAGGATGTGATGTTTTATGATTATGTATATACAGGATGAGATGTTTAGATGCATGTACCTAGATGTATGTTTATTCATTTGATGTATATTGTTGTATTTGTGATGTAATGTAATTGATGCATTTAATATGTTTATGAATGTTTTTATGATGCAATGTACGGAAATGCAATGATCCTAATGAAAATACAGGGATGATAGGAAAATGTAGGTATGCAGCGGATGCAACGGGACTCATGTTTTTGGTGTGTGTCACATTCAACTAATGAACTAGACAAGAAGACTATAAAGGACCAGGCAAGGAAGGTTAGCATGATGATGGCTCAAAGTGTTAGTGTGATGGTGAGAAGACTAGACACGTAAGGAATATACAAGGACAAAATCGAATGATTAATTACAAGCGAGTATGTACAAAGATTTCTGATGAGACTTGATTGGATCTTGTTGGTTGATGCGTGTGATAGTGTTGGAACACCTAGGGAATATAGGAAATGCTGAGGTTCATGGGGATGTGATGATGGAGATGGAGGGGAGTGAGATTTTGATAGATAATGGAATGATCCATTATGTGTGATGCCTGTTGCCAGGTTTTCATCACCCATACTTATCCAAGGTGCATGATAGCCAAGTTTTCACCATTAGACGAAATTTTTCTCTCTACTCTTTTTTTTTGGGGGGGATTTTGATCTTTTTTATGTTTTTGATGTTACCCAAGTGCTTGTTTTCCAGGTTTTCGCCGGGACAACCATTTTTTTAGCTGTTATTTCTGCTTTTTTTTGAGATTTTTTTCAGGACTATTTATACTTTTTATGGAATTTTTTAGATAATTGGAATGAATAACCAACTTTCAGGCATAGAAGCTCCTGAGGTGAATGGTGTTGATAGGATCATTCAAGGGTTCTCCCTCAGGGGTGGAGAGTTGATATGCCCCATAACCAAAGCATGACATGACAATGTATGGGCCTTTCCAGGTAACCTCAAACTTACCTTTCTTTTCTCGATTAGTACCCACTTTCTGATTTTCCTTGAGCACAAAGTCCCCTACCTAGAACTGGCATGGGTGGAATTTCTTGTTATAGTTCCACTTGAGTCTATTTTGATAAACAATCAGGTGATCATAGACTTGTTGGCACTTTTCATCTAGCAGATCAAGCTGTGTGAGTCTTGCCACTCGGTAATCTTCATCATTGATCAGGCCTCTCAGTGATACTTGGAGGGATGACAATTCAACCTCAATTGGTAAGACAGCTTCAGCACCATAGACTAGGGAATATGTAGTGCCTATAGGAGTATGATAGGAAGTGTGATATGCCCAAAGGGTGGGGTTGATTTGGAGATTCCATTCACGACCAGTATCATTGACAACTTTCTTGAGGATTTTGAGAAGGGTCTTATTAGTTGCCCCAGCTTTGCCGTTACCTTGAGGAAAATATGGAATGGAGAAACGGTGATGGATATGGAGATGAGCACATAGATCACTGAGGTGTTGATTTTAAAATGGTGTTTCGTGATCTGTGAAGATAGTGGAGGGTATATCGAAGTGGTAGATGATATGGTAGAGGATGAATTTTGAGATCTGGACACCTTTAGTAAGTGTGAGTGGAATTGCTTCAACCCACTTTGTAAAGTACACCATTGTTGTTATTATGTATTTGTGGCCTTCAGAAGAGAGGGGGGTAATATTACAAATGAGGTCAAAAACCCAACAAGAGAAAGCCCAAGGGGGCACAATAGGGCGGAGGTCCTATGTAGGAGCATGGATCAAATTGGCATGTTGTTGACAAGGTAAGAACTTCTTGACGAACTCACAAGCATCATGTTCTATTGTAGGCCAATAGTATCCTATTCGTAAAAGTTGTTTGGCTAGGACCATGCCACTCATGTAAGCATCGCAGATTCCAGCATGTACCTCCTATAAAGCTTGGGCATCCTTGTTTTTATCTAAACATATAGAGAGCACATTGTGATAGCCTTGACGATAAAGGGTGTTGGCTACGAGGGTGTAGTGAGAAGCTCTGCAAATAAAGTTTTGGTGTTGGGTTGAGGTGATATGATACAATTTTGTAGATAATCCTAGATATTACGGTACCATGGGGACTGGGGACCAACCAAGACACATACGTGATTCAATTCATCATTCTCATAAGCGGGAGCATGAAGTTGCTCAACTAAGAATTCGTATTGCATAGACTCGTGAGGAATCTCTAAGAGGGAGACAATTGTGGCCATTACTTCAACAAACTTATTCTGCAAACATGGTACTTGTGTTATCTGCAAGTGGAGGAAATGCTCTTTCATCTTGTCAACCATCTCCTTATATGGCATCAGTTTGTCATCTTTGGTTTGATACTCATCCAGGACTTGTTTGATGATGAGTTTGGAATCACCAAAGACATGTATATCTGTGATGTTCCACTCTATAGCCATGTGGAGTCCTACGACTAGTGCCTCATATTCTGCAATGTTGTTCATATAGGGAAATCTCAATTTGAATGACATAGGGATATAGTCACCTTTCAGTGTGACAAAAAGTATTCCTACCCTTGCACCATGGACTGTGTAGGATCCATCAAAGTAGAGTTGCCAAGTGTGTTTCTCTTCTATCATGTAAAAATGCTCATCTGGAAATTTTGCGATCAAAGGATATGCGTCCACCAATGGCGCTTCTGCTAGCTAATCTGCGATGACCTACCCTTTAATGGCTTTTCTGTCTACATATTGAATATCAAACTCGCTTAACAACATAACCCATTTTTCCATTCGACCTGTGAGAGTAGTCTTGGAGAGTAGGTACTTGAGAGGGTCCACTTTTGAAATGAGCTTGGTTGTATGAATAAGTATATAGTGGTGAAGTTTTTGAGTGGTGAAAACCACTGCCAGACATGCTTTTTTCCATAGGAGAATAATTGATCTCATAACCTACCAAAGTTTGACTAATGTAATAAATATCTCTTTCTTTTCCTTCATCATCCAAATGAGCAAGGAGGGCCCCCATTGTTGTTGTAGTAGCAGAAATATACAGGATGAGTGGTCAATCGGGTACAGGTGGTACCAAGATGGGTGGATTAGCCAAGTATTCCTTGATCTTTTCAAAACTTTTCTGACACTGAGGTTCCCATTTGAAATTGTTATCCTTTCACAAGAGATGAGTAAATGGTTGGCACTTGTCTGCTAACTAAGAGATAAAATGATGCACAAATTGTAACTTTCCTTGGAGGCTGAGAAATTGTCAGAGTGTTTTTGGTGGAGGCATTTCTATGATAGCTTGTACCTTTTTTGGATCTATTTCAATACCTCTTCTGGATACGATGAATCCAAGGAGCTTTCCTGATGTGACCCCAAAGACACACTTCTTAGGTTTGAGCATTAGGCAGTAGTGTCCAATCCTGTCAAAGACGCATTCTAAAACATCTAGGTGATCTTCCCTTTTAACTGATTTTTCCAAGATATCATCTACATAGTCTTCAAGGATCTTGTGAATCATGTCATAAAAAATTACTGTTATGGCCCTCTAATAGGTTTCCCCAGCATTCTTCAAGCCAAATGGAATCATATTATAGTAGAAGGTGCCCTAGGGGGTTGTGAATGTTGTCTTGTGTTGATCTTCTTCTGCAATACATATCTAATTATATCTGGAAAAGCCATCCATGAGTGACAACATCTCATGTCCCGCTGTGAGATCTACTATCCTGTCTATGTTTGGTAGTGGGAAATTGTCCTTGGGACATGCCTTGTTGAGATCTTAGAAGTCTGTACATATCCTGATTGATTTGCCAGGTTTAGACACTAGCACCATATTGGGAATCCATTCAGAGTAGTCAATGGCATGAATGATTTTGTCTTGGAGTAACTTCTCTAGCTCTGCTTTGACAAGTAGTGCCACTTTGGGGTGCATCTTTCTGATCTTTTGTTTGACAGGTTTGATGTTTGGGTCCACTGCTCGATGGTGAACCACCAAGTTGGGGTCTAATTCTGACATGTGGGAATAAGACCATGCAAACTTATTTATGGATTCCTTCAAGAGAGTGATGAGATCTCTTTCTTCAGCTTCAGTCAGAGATGCTGCTATGTATATGATGACGGGATTCTCTTTTGTGCCCAGGTTGATAGGTTTTGTTTCTTCGATGAGAATCAGGGACTGTTCAGGCCTGTAATCATGGATTAGAGGAAGAGGATAATCTTCATCCTCTAGCACCTCAAAGAGGTTTTCACCAGCGGATATGCCCTTTATTTTTACTATTTAAGATCAGATAGCACCCCAGAGGGGTTTTCGCTACGGGATCAATTTTTTTATTTTTTATTTTTGTTTTCTACTTCATTTTTGCGGCTGAAGTTCTCCTCTTCCCCAGAGTATATCTTTGGATCCAGTTTGTAGACATGTGCTGAATCTTGCCCCCAGCCATTGTTGTGTTCAACTGCTCCGATAAATCTTAGGAGTGCATCCTCGCTTTGGAACTCATCAACATGTATGACACTTGGTTGGTCCCAGTTTATGAGTTTAGGATGGCGGAGGGGAAGTTCAATAAAGATAATGGAAATTTGGCATAGGATAGAATTTCCTAGGAAGGTTTCATCATCATAGGCTCTCACAACTTTCTCTTTCGGAACATCTTTGATGTCAGCGATTTTGCCCAGGGGAGGATAAGAGGCATAGATGTTCTCGTTGGTGCCCCCATTCATGTCTGAATCCATGCCAAGGCCTAGGTTATTTTCTCATCAGGTAGGTACAATAGGATCCTTCATTCCTTTCTCTTCATGACTGAGGCCACCTCCCTAGTAGTTCCATTTTTCTGTCACCAGTTTGTGAGTTAAAGGATACTTACCTTTGAAGTAATTGAGGCGACTGGTGTCTTTGGGTGGTGGATCCTTATAGAGCCATTAGTTGATGTCTGGTGTTATCTCTTGGCTATTCAAAATACCATTTGAGATAAAAGTGGTAGGACGCAATTGTAGTGGCTTGGTTGTTTTTGGATCTATCTTGCGTGGATTAGGTTGGCGGCCTTGAGTTTGTAGATCAACTGGCAGTGCTCCAACTGCGAAGGCATCAGATAGACTATACTCACCACAACCTTTGTTGATGATCTTGACCGTGGAAAAGGTGGAGGAAAGGATGGTCTCTTGGTCTGAATGGGTTCAAGATGAATTGGTGACAAAGGTGCCAATGTTGATCCTGGGACAGTGATTAGAATGTGGGAAGGAGGTTTCCAACACACTGCTATATGCGAAGGGCTTGGGATCTGTGCGGATTGTGATTTCAGTACCGTTATATGGGAATTTAATGTACTGATGGTAGGTGGGTGGGATGGCTTGCATAGAATGAATCCATGGGCGTCCAAGGAGGATGTTGAAGGGAAGGTCAAGATAAAAAATGTGACATACTGTATCTTGGATAGCAAAGCCCACTTTGTTGGGCAATGAAATGGTGCCTTCAGAAGTGTGTTCTAGATTGTCATATGCTTTGATTGTTATGACATCATCTGTTATATCAACTTCAGTGCAACCCAACTATTTGATGAATTTTAGAGTACACAGATTTAGGGCCGAACCATTATTTATCATGACTCGCTTGATGTCAAAATCTTTAACCATGACAACAATTCAGAGCGGAAAGTTATGATCGGGTTATTCAAAGGGTATGCCTGTTGGTTTAGAGGAGACCCCAGAATATGCAGACAAGTGGCCAACAAGGTTCTAGAATTCAGTGAGGTTGATGTCGCTGGGAACATGTGATTCTTGTATGGTTTTATTAAGGATCTCTTGATAGGTGGGTGAGGTGCAAAGGAGATCCAGGATGGAAATTTGGGCAGGAGTACTCCCTAGGTGTTCCAATAGGTTGTCTTGGGTACTAGTAGATGTAACACTTGCACCTACAACTATTATTCAGCCTTGATGAGTGGTGATTGCGCATTGGTTATCGACACCCTTGACATGAATGACATTGATGGAGGATCGGACTTGGGATATGCAGCCGATGAGATTATCATAGTTGATATATGCATTTGTATAATCTTTTTTGTTGGCATTTTCTCCTTGCTTACCCTTCTCCTGGTCGGAGGATTGAGTGGGATTGCCTGGGCCTTTACCTGAGGTGTGTTCAGGAAAAGCATTTTGATAGATTTTAAGGCCCGCATTTGGCAATGGTTGGGCAGGAGAGTCTAATTCAATCTCTTTGCGGTCAATGAGATCTTGGATGTAATGTTTTAACTTCATGCATTTGATGGTGGTGTGTCCCTTAACACGATGGTAATCACAGTACTCATTGTCTTTATACCAGGAAAGATTAGGTGTTGATTTATCAAGTGGTTGCATTTTTGGGTACACGACTTGGTTAGCTTGGACCATTTTGCAGAAGATGACATCTATGGGTTCACCCAAGGGGGTAAACATGCATTGAGGCACATTCTAAATGCGAGGCCTCTGTTGTTCATGTGGGACTCATATAGCGTTCGTCTGGTTCACAAGACCTTGGTATTTGGGTTGATATGATGTCCCTAGAGGGGGATAGATAGTCATGCCTTGAGGGTGTATATTTTGCTAGTACATCAGTTGGGGATACGTAGGAGCGAGTTGTTGATACATGGGAGGAGTTTGAGGGTATACTGGTGGTGCTTGCTGATAAGTTTGAGTAGGTGCACTGGGACCAGCCACCATGACTTGAACGTGTTTGGTGTTAGTGGCTCCGTTAGTTACTGCATTGTTTTTCTTGTTCTAGTACCGTGATCGATTATTATTATGTTTGTCAGGCTGGGATTCTTTGTAGTGCTTAATGACACCATCTTCTATGAGACCTTGCTCAAGATCCATGCCTTTGATTGTGATGTCTTGATAAGTTTGTATATAGTTCATGCTCGTATGATAGGCAAGCTTAGGATGGAGGTTGTTAATGAATATTTTGATAATATTTTGCTTAGGGGGTTGATAGGACAACCTAGTAGTAAGCCCTTGCCAGTGCTGAAGGTAATCGACTAGGCTCTCTCCTCCCTTTTGTTTGGAATTACATAAATCAAGGAGGGAGAGTTCATTCTCTACGTTGTGCGCATATTGGGCCACAAACTTCTTAGATAGTTTAGCAAAAGTAGAGACTGTGCCTTAGGGGATTTTGTAGAACCACTCAAGAGCGGTCACTCCTAAGATTTTGGGAAATAGTCTCATGAGGAAATTATTGCTATAGGCCACTTCTTGGCATGCCATGTATAATTCTTTCACGTGGCTCAAAGGATTTCCCTTCCCCCGATATTTATCAAATTTGGATGTCTCAAAGTGCTTGGGGAAGGGTATTGCAATGATAGATCGATCAAATGGGTAAGGACACGCCTCTTCAAACTTGAATATTTTAGCATCGATCCCTTCCTTTATCTCTTTGAGAGCATTCTTCATTTCCTCCCATTCGTGATTGATTTATGAGGGAGGATTATTAACCCCGATTGCATTGGTTCCCTTAATTTGATATGGATCAAATGGCGAATATGGGAGATTCTGTGGGTGATATTGTGGTGTTTGATATGATGGTGGTTGGTTAGTGTCTATGCTGGAAACCTACCTGTTGGGAGCACGCTCAGACATGCAAACATTAGAGGATATAAATCATTTAATCTACATTAACATGTCTAAAAAGCATACTCTAAAAACAACAATAGCTTCCACCATGACCTTCGATGAGCTGAACAAGGGCACCCACAGCCTTGTTGATTTTCTCTTAGAGAGGTTTGTGGGTGTGCTCTCCCAACACAATATCAAATCCCACTATTGATCTTTGAATGTAAACTAAGATGCAAACTAATGAGGCAATGAAAAGCTCAAGAACAAGTATGAGAAACTTGTCTCAAGCTATTCATTTGAATGCAATGAGAATGAAGATGCACACTATGTTAATATGCTGTGCAAGATCAAATGAAACTAAAACTAGATTCATTCACCATTATCCTAGCATGTGATTTCTAGATGGAAAAATGCAAAAAACATAAACTAATGACTACAATTACTATGAAAAATGCTAAATGCTCTAGAGCTAAATTGGCATGATAACAATGCAAAATAAGAGATGGTTTGCTCTTGGCAAGAACCTCTATTTATAGAGTTTTGGAGGGAAGGGAAGGACTTGGATGAGGTGGATCATATGTGGCATCCACATAGATGTCACATAGAGGACACAAGGGCAAGAGGACAAGCCATGTAAAAGTCAACACAAGCCTTTAAGGTTTGAGTGGCTCAAGGTTTGCTCACACATGTGTGAGAAACACTTGGGGAATGGAGTGGGGGACAAA
>MU228251.1:2651488-2663278 GCA_018584345.1 Thuja plicata | reverse complement strand
AAAGATGGAGACAACTTTGCACAAAGTACCCTCGCAAAATACCCGAGTCTGAGAAACTCGATATATTCTTGGATAATCTCACCCCTGACTTTGGGTATCAAGTACAACTTCAAGGTCCCCTTAACTTTGATAGTATGATAAAATAGGCTGTGAGAATAGAAGCATTCATGGTTAAAAAAGGTGAATTGACCTTGTATAAAGATAACAAGCAAAATTCCTCATCGTCCAACAAAGACAAAGGTAAATTTTCCAACAAAAATAGAGATGTTGTGAATGATGGGGTGGTCGATAACATGAATTCAACTTCTTCAAAACCAGTCTTTAATCTCACCTTGGGTATACAAGTGACCAAAGCTGTCGAAAAGGCTACAATCAATACTCAAAAGCCTTCTAAATTTTCTGGCAACAAACCTTGGTCAGCGCGACCTAAGCGTGAATTTACCTTTTTGGGAGAATCGCTTGATGTGGTTTTCAAAACTTTGGTGCAAAATCAGATTCTTGCTCCTTTGGAGAAACATTTATATGATCCGCAACCAAGACCTCATTGGTGGAATGAGAATGCTTACTATGATTACCATCAAAACAAAGGTCACAAGACTGCTACTTGTCTCAAATTATGACATAAAGTTCAAGATTTGATCGATAACCAGGTTATCATTGTGGAGAATCATAACAAGAATTTGGATCATCAAGCGTTCAAAGATCCCTTTCCTCTTCATGAGAAGGGTGAATCCTCCAACGCTCAAAATAATAATGCCAAAGTTAATTACGCAAATACCACTTATGATAATGTGATCAACATGATTGAACCAGTGGAAGTGGAATATTGCAATATGTTCACTAGCAAGGGAAGTGCGAATGTTTCTAAACCCAGAACCCCGTTTGTCTTGAGAGGCCTAGGGTCTCAATTATCTGAATCTGAAACATCTTGATATTGTGTGAACGTTGTTACTAGATCTAACGCTATAATCTCTATCAAGGGTCCTAACCCTCCTGCTGCTACATCTGCGCTAAAACAAACTACGGATAAGACTGTTGTTGGTTCTACCAAAAAAGCCATGAAGGTGGTCCCTACACCCCCTACTAATGGTTATAGCATTCTTGACCAGCTTCAAAGGACCGATGCTCAGATAACTATTTTTGAGCTATTGAAAATCTTGCCTGCTCATAGGTAGATTTTGGACAAAGCTCTCACTGAAGCTAATGTCCCCAAAGATATCAATTTGGATCAGTTTCAATCCATGGTGGGTCATTTGACCTCACCTCATTATTTATCCTTCTCTGAAGAAGATGATCACTCAATTAGTCACCCGCACAATGCTCCCCTGCACATAGACGTCATGATAGGCAAACAGCTAGTCCGCCGCGTGCTCATTGATAATGGTGTTGGTCTTAATATTTGCTCCGCTCATTTTCTTGCTCAATTAGGTTATGGAAAAGATCACATAGATTCTCGCAAGAGAATTACCATAAAATCTTATGATGAGGAAGAGAGCACATCTAAAGGTCTAGTTGTGTTACCCATTCGGGTTGGCTCAGTTGAAAGAGACGTCATATGTCAGGTGCTAGACCTTCCTCTTGCGTATAACATTTTTCTAGGAAGACCATGGATCCATGAGATGCAAGCGGTTCCTTCTACATACCATCAGTGTATCAAGTTTTCTTTTCAAGGCGCAGAGGTGACCGTTCCTGCTAGCATGGGTTCTTCTTGTAATGCTCTCACTCAATCAGTCGATAGTCTTGTTCCAACTAATAGAGAATACACAGAACTCTATGATGCCAAGCTCAAAGACATGGAACAGACACTGACAATCACAGATATAGGCATGGGGGATATCAAATGGAACCCGTGTTGTCATTAGAAGCTCTACCCCTATCTCCTCGATCTTATGGGAGACCTTCTAAGCACAAAAAATCTTCTGTTACCCCTGAGATAGTTTATGAGGGTAAATTTGTATGGTCTAATACACTATTGGAAGATGAGGACAAGGAAAGAGCTATCAAGGCTTGGCTTTGTAAAGGAAAGAACACAGCTAAACAGACTGCTCCAGCTCATGAATTAAATCCTAACAGTGAGGGTCTTAAGATTATGAAACATTTTGGGTACAAAGGAAGTGGCCTGATAGGTGTGAATGTCAATATGTTAGTGGAACCTATCCAAGCTATAGGTCAAAAGACAAAAGATACCACTAGTTTAGGTTTCAAAAAGGTCCCGTTTCATCTAGGGATCAATAAATTTGTGCCAAAAATAGAGCCTACACCAGAACCTAAAGACACAACTGCAGTCAACACTATACAAGACAGCTTGGATGAGGATTTCTTTCCTTATCCCATTCCTCTAGACCTGACAGCATTCTTTGCTGAGCCGGATAAGTTTGTGCCACGTACCTGTACTGCTGAAACTGACAGTGATTCTGATCAAACCACTCCATTTGAGACACTAACTTTTGAGCAATGGAAAGACTGACAAGATCCTAACTTCAAAGGAGAATAGTACATACCACCACACTTTCAAGAATGGTGGACACAAGAACAGACTAGTATTACAAGAACTCAAAAACCTTCATGGTGCAAGCACCCAAGTCAGAGTTTGGATACAGACTCTCATGAGTATGAGTATGAGTTTGATAGTTTGTCAGCAGGATCTTATGAAAGACTTCTCGACGTAAGTGAGGGGTCTAGTGAAAAACCTAATGAGTCTGAGTCTATAGGTGTTAACATGTCTTCTACTTTGGTCACTAGGGATCAAAAGGATTCGAACACACCTTTGGACAAGATTGGTTTAGTTCTCAGCTTGCTAGTTAACGCTTTCGATGACTATACTGTGAACACACTTGAACCTGTCGCATCTCTTTCCCTCCAACATCCTGAATTAGTAGACTATAATTCCCCTTCTTCATCCAGTGAAGTCCTTACATTCCATAATGATTACACTTTAGCCTGCTACCTTCACGCTGTTGAGCCTATAATGTCCTCCACTAGTGAAGAAAATGTCAACATGACCGAGGCTGACATCAAGTACCTTAGTCAAAAAATTAAAAGAAGAAAAAATAAGCGCTCTGATGGTGAAAACCATGTTGTGGCGGTATCAGAGCCAAAAAAAGTAAAAAGAAAAGACGTACCCAAAGGTGAAAACCTCTCTAAGGCGCCTGAAGGTGAGGTACTTGATGCACTTCCGAGTCACTTTCAGGAATGCTCATCAGTGTTAATTGAACCAACTCAGCCGATAAATCTGGGAACAAAAGAGCATCCACATATCATTCATGTGGCCAAGTCATTATCTATAGAGGAACTTAAGGAATTTACAAATTTTTTCCAAGAGAAGAAGATAAATTTTGCATGGACGTATCCTGACATGCCGGGTGTGGATCCTGATCTCATTATGCATCACTTATCAATAGCACCAGGTGTGAAACCCGTCAAGCAAAAACTTAGAAAGATGCATCTGCATGTAGCTTTATTGATCAAGGAAGAATTGGAAAAACTTCTAAAAGCTGGGTTCATCCGAGCGATTGATTATGCAGAGTGGATTTCTAACATAGTCCCAGTGACTAAACATGAAAAATCTATTAGGGTTTGCACATACTTTAGAGATTTAAATTTGGCATGTCCTAAGGATGATTTTCCACTTCCTAATATTGACATGATCATGGATATGACAGCAGGATATGAGATGTATTCATTAATGGACGGCTTCTCTGCCTATAATCAGATCAAGATTGTGCCAGAGGATCAAGAGAAAACAACCTTTACTTGTGCATGGGGTACATTCTATTGGAATGTTATGCCCTTTGGTTTAAAGAATGCTGGGGCTACTTATCAAAGAGTGGTTACTACAATATTTCATGACATGATGCATAAGACAATGGAGGACTATGTGGATGACACGCTTGCCAAAAGTATGGATAGAAAGACACATCTCACTGATCTAGGTCTTATACTAGATTGTATGGAGAAATTCAGGTTGCGGCTAAACCCTAAGAAATGTGCATTTGGGGTTACTTTAGGAAAATTACTTGGCTATATCATCTTGGCAAAAGGAATTGAGGTGGATCTGGAAAAGGTACAAGCTATAATGGAAATGCCACCACCCCATAACATCAGACAAATTAGAGGTCTCCAAGGTTGGCTCCAATCTATCAGGCGGTTTATCTCACAATTAGCTGACAAGTCACAACCTTTCACCAAAACTCTGCATAAAGGTGTAACTTATGACTGGAACAAAGAGTGTGAACAAGGGTTTCAACAGATTAAACAATATTTAGCCAATCCACCCATACTGATGCCTCCTATCTAGGGGAAGCCTTTGATCTTATATATCTCAGCAACGAAAACATCCTTGGGTGCTCTCTTGGCCCAAGAAGATACAAATCATAAAGAAAGAGCCATTTACTACATCAGCAGAACATTGGTCTCTTACAAAATGAATTATTCAGTAATTGAGAAGGCTTGCTTAGAAGTAGTGTTTGCTTCCCAGAAGCAACGACACTACATGTTGGCTCACACTACAAGGCTAATTGCAAAGATCGATCCATTGAAATATTTACTTAGTAAAGCTACCCTCACAGGTAGACTAGCTAAATGGGTCATGCTCCTTAGTGAGTTCAATATTGTATATGTTGAGAGAAAAGCTATCAAAGGACAGGCGATTGCAGATCAATTGGATGAAGCACCTCTTATAGATCACCAACCATTAAAGATGGAATTCCCAGATGAGACCATTATGCTTCTCACGCATCAAACATGGACAATGTTCTTTGATGGTTCGTTCACCCAATAGGGGTCATGAGATGGAATTTTGTTTATCACACCTCAGGGGTACTCCTTACCAAAGGCATATAAAATGATGTTCCCTTGTACCAATAATACTGCTGAGTATGAAGCTATGATCAATGGACTCAAGATTGCTATTGAATGATGAGTGGATGAACTAAGAGTCTTTGGAGACTCACAACTGGTTATCAATCAAGTCAACAACACTTATCAAACCAAAGATGAAAAGTTGGTACCCTATAAAAAGATGGTTGACAGCCTCAAGAATTACTTTGCACATGTCACTTTTCAGCAGATTCCCCGGGCGGATAATAAAGTGACTGATGCTATGGCTACTCTGGCCTCTATGTTACAAATGCCAGAGAATGATTTCAGACACGAGTTTCTAGTGGAGACATTATGCTACCCTGCCTAAGATTCTCCTGACTCCCAGATGGTCTGTTCAGTAATTGGACATGATTCATCTCGCTACCACCACATCTACTCTTATCTCCATAACCAAACTATTCCTGACACATATACTAGAAATGAAAAATGGCATCTAATCCGCAGTGCTTCACGGTACGTCATCGTAGCAAATGACTTGTATAGACGGGGTCTAGACGGTACCCTCCTTAGGTGTCTAGAACCTGATGAGTCTAAACGTGCATTAGAAGAGGTACATGAAGGAATTTGTGGTTCTCACTCAAATGGTCTAACACTGGCTCGTAAGCTTATTAGAGCTGGTTATTATTGGCCTGATATGGAGAAGGAAGCTACGCAGTTTGCCAAGTCTTGCAAGCAATGTCAACTCCATGGTAACTTGATTCATGCTCCAGCTAAGGAACTCATTCCATTTATCACCTTTTGGCCATTTCAACAATGGGCTTTCGACTTAGTAGGTCAGATATATCTGTCTTCCTCAAGAGGACATAAGTACATCATCACTGCTATGGATTATTTTACTAAATGGGTTGAGGCAGTACCTCTCAGTGTAGCTGATGGAAAATTTGTAGCTATGTTCATCCTAAACTACATTATTTGTAGATATGGTGTACCTTCCTCTATTATCACTGATAATGGGGGACAGTTCAAGAATAAAGATCTGACAAATTTATGCACTAAGTTCAAGATCATTCAACATTAGTCTTCTATTTATTACCCCCATGGTAATGGGCAAGTTGAAGCTTCCAATAAAACAATTCTCAAGATCCTGCACCGTACGGTACACAAGTCTGGATGAGATTGGCACCTCCAGATTAATTCAGCTTTATGTGCCTATCGCACCAGTATAAGAACGCCAATAGGGGCCACACCCTTTGCTTTAGTCTATGGTGCGGATGCTGTACTACCTATTGAGGTTGAGATTCCTACCTTGCGAGTCTCTTTAAAAGGCCTCATTACAGATGATGACATGAGAATATCTCGGCTTCAAGAGCTCGAGTTACTAGATGAATGTCAGAAGGTGGCGTTCAATCATCTCAGAGCATATCAAAAGAGGATATCAAAAAGCTATAATAAGAAGGTTAGACCAAGAGACTTCCAAACAGGTGATCTCGTCCTGAGAGAGAATCCTAAAAATCAACAACATCAGACCCAGAAAGGGAAGTTTGAGCCGAACTGGCTTGGTCCTTATATTATTACTGCAGTATTTGGGTCTAGTGCTTATCAACTCTCCACTACAGAAAGGTGAACCACTCAAAGAGCCCATCAATGCTCTCCACCTGAAGAAATTCTACAATTGAGATGTCTTCTGCATGCTCATGTACATACTTTATTTATGAGAAAATCCTAAAAATTGTAAAATGTCCTGAAAAAATGATCATCTTAGTGAAAACCTGGTAAATAGGCGCTTTGATGTATCTATTATGCTGGTGAAAACCTGGTAAACAGGCGCCTTGATAATATCAAAAAAATAAAAAATAAAAAAAATAAAAAATAAAAAGCACAAAAAAAATCAAAAAAAGAAAAAAGAACAAAAAAATTGAAAAAATAAAAAATACAAAAAAAATCAAAAAAAGAAAAAAGAACAAAAAAATTGAAAAATTGAAAATACAAAAAAAGAGAAAAAGAGAAAAATGTGCCATTGATGAAAACCTAGTAAACAGGCGTCATGGTAGCAAAAATAGAATTTCTGCCAAGATGGTGAAAACCTAGTAAACAGGCACCTCTTGTTCTGCAATGCTTTATCTGTCACAACATATCTTGACTTTCTCGCAGTTGCTCTTTTGCTTTCCTGCTTCAGTTTTCCTGCTTTAGTTCGCTTTCTTGCTTTAGTGTGCTCATGCTTTTGCTTTCAGTCATCTTCGATATTTTGCTCGACCTCACATGGATTGAAACTGGTCATACTTGGAGGCATGTTCCTAGTCTAGGGGGCATTGCCTTATCTTTTGGAGTCTTTCTCCTCTTGCATCGGTCATTAGTGGATCTCACTGCGTTTGCCTATCGATGCCTCATATCACTTCGTCTCTTCTTGAGACTCTCTTTTGCATCAGTCACCAGTGGATCTCATTGCATCTTCCTGCTGATGCTTCGATCTTGTTACTGATCGTTATGCTTGAGAATCTCTCGCGACAGTCACCAGTGATTATGACTGAGTCTGCCTACTATCGCTATATTGCTGAGGTTTCTCCCTTTGTCTCGATATCTGTTTGTTTGGCTTCGATCCATTCGTTACTTGGGGGCATGGATCCCCATTTTTATCACGCTTCGGTTTACACTTGAGTCAGTAATCTTGTCAAAGGACAACTTTCTACTGGCACAAATTGGTGTTTCTCAACACCTAAATCAAATAGTGTTTTTTAACACTCTCTGGACACATCTGTGTTTTTTTTAACACACTTCGGATATCTCGTGACATAAACATCTCTCGATAGCAATCAAACACATTACACTCACAAGCACAATGGTTTTTTTCAACACCTTGAACATAGACACATTCGTAAGCCTTGAAACATGCTGAGATATGATTGACTCTTTCTTTATATGTTGTCTGTTCTTATGAATTTCACTAATATTTTCTTTGTCTACTGCTTGTTGGTGTGGTTTTGATGATCTGGCAACGTCAAATAAATAGGGTGTATGTGATAAGAGCTTCTGCATTAAGGTGGAAAAGACTCACATCCCTCGATCTTGTTTATTTGTACGCCAAGGGGAGGTTGGAACTATCTCCTTGACTGTTATTTCTATGTTTGTTTACTTGTGAACTTTTACTATATCAAATTGGAAACAATGTTCAGGTCACCTTGGCTTTTGTGCCTTGGTGCTTATGTTCGTTTCCTACATTTTATCCAATGAAATTTATATTCATATTCTTATGGTTGCAGCGGCACCAGTAAGGATTGTATTGACTCTGATGATCCAAAAACACCCGATGATGATAAATACGATGAGTCCAACAACCAAAGTCCTAGGATTGCATTTAGCTTAGGCTTGTATTTGCATTGTAGGTTTGCATTTGCATTTTAGACTTGCATCATGGTAGTTTTTGTGCTCTCTTCATTTGTCTTCTCATTCTTCAAAGGTCCTCATCTTTCATCATGGTTTCTTCTCGATTGCACGAGTGTCCGGTCCTTGTTCTTGATCTTCGTGCGCATTCTTTTGGTTAGTACCTATTGTATATTGCGAATATCCTGCATGAGATGATTAGTACCATTGCATTACATTCATTTTCAAAAAGTGCATTTCCATACATTCATTTGCATTTATATATCCATAAACATGTGCATCCATTATAAGCATAGCATTTATCCATCTAACATCTATCATAGCATTTTTATACATCAATAAAACATGTGCATAAACATTTGCATATTCATCCATTGCATACATTTCTAATCCATACATCTAATCATATAGGAAATCATCTCATAAAACATACACATTTAAAGCAATATATACACATGTACAATGATGCCAAAAATTGAGCTCATATATATATTGATCGGTCTGAATGTACAAGGGTGCTACTCGAGCACAATAGGTCAAAATGGTGGTACAATATACATCAAGATCTAACCACCTGGAGGAGGTGGAGGGGGTGGTATACCCTGCTATTAAGGAGGAGGACCCGCTGGAGGTGGTCCCGGTGGAACGATCCGTGCACCAGCATACTCTGTGAAAGGCAAAATCTGATCCGTTGCCTCAGGTACTGCAATAGTATACGTAGCATAATAGTAAGAAGCCTGAGCAGCCTCATATATGGTCTCTAGCTGTGATCTCGCCAGTGACTCTCATAACTCTCGGATCTCCTGGTCTCGCTCTAATATCTGTGTATCCCTAATGATGACCTGCGTGTGGAGGTCGTCACGCTCTCTCTATGTTTGATGGGCTCTCTCCCTGACTCTCCGGAGAGCCTCCTGTAACTATGCTACCTATCCACCTATTAGTGGATCAATCAGAATAGCATCAGCCATCACTGTGTCATCCCCCTGCTCCGCAGCTCTATCCTGGCTGTCACTGGTTACAACACCCGCATCTAATCCCATGGATCTCGTAGGGATATCTACCTAAACTATACGGAGCTGTACAACTCTCTCCTTCTGCTATAGAGGTGGCTGCTATGGCTGCTGATCTTGAGGCTGCTATCTTGGAGGAGGAACCTGCTGTGCCTGCTGCTGTGGTGGTGGCTACGCCACCTGGGGTATCTGACCCACTGGAGCTGTGAATCTGGGGAACAGATGGGCCAACATATAGTCTCTATATGCAGGTGTCACACTTGCATTTGTCACCGCAGCCATATAATCCCACCTAGCTAGTGGTACTCGGGCATCTATCATACTGCGCCCCTTGTCCAGTAATCTCTGCCACCCCTTCTTCATCTCATCGACGAATCGGGCATAAGTACAATACTCAAGAGACACATCCTGCAGCCTCCCAAACTAGCGCAATACACGCGTAAGAAAGAAGTGCTCAATAACTGTAATGGTATGTCCTATCAGAGGACGCAAATAGAACATGTATGACAGCTCATGAAGAGCATCATCCCAAACCTTAGTGGCTGCCCAAGGTCACCATATGACTATCATCAATCTGCGCTCTCCACTGCTCAGTCTTACCCAGCGAGGCTGGGTCATCGGACCGACGTATCTGTAAATGTACGGCTCTAATGGTTGCCGTGTATCATGGAAAATTGGCCTACATACAGGAAGGTGCTCCCAGACCCAGATCTGCAAAATGATGACTCCTGCTGCCATGGTATGGGCACCCCGATACATGATCTCGTGCATCTCATGATACATCTGTGCGAGCATGCACTCGCCCCATCCAAAAGTGACTACTGGTACAACTAGCATCTTCTAGAGCATAACGCCCCAGCCACACTCTAAATTGTGTTGACCATGATCAGGAACTAGATGACAGCTCAGAAACAGTGCAAGCACAACTGCCAAGGGATAATCTCTGTCGTAAGTTCGTATCAGCTCCTCCCATGAGATGGCCCAACCCATCACCAAATCATCCTAAAAATGGCTCTCAAAGCCTGTGTTCCATCTCTCAGCTGCGTGTAATACTCTACACGAGCTCCATAGAATGACACTCTCAAAATCTGGTATACATCCTCCGGAGTCACCGTCATCTCTCCCTGCGGCAAATGAAAAGTGTTTGTCTCTGAATGGAAACGCTTAACCAAGGCTCCAAGTAGTCCGTGATTTACCCAAATATCGGGTACATCATGCAGATACATCAATCCTAGCTTGTCAATGTGGGCCCTATCAGCATCTGATAATCTCTGTAACAACTCACCCATGATAGGATGATGGGATCTGAAACCGATGCCTGGGAGATCGACCTGCAAAGCACGTGACAAAATTGGATCAGTACCTCGACAATGATGATTTTTCAAAGCAAAAGACAACAAATGCAGCTATGGACCTATTTTATATATAGTTTAAGATATGTCAGCTGGTTGACTCTGCGACGCAAGAAAAATGACAATTTTTTATTTTTGCCAATTTCCCATGCGAGAAAACTCTTTTCTCGCGTGAGGAAACTCTTGTCCCACGAGAGCTTTCTGGCTCGCACGAGGTAGGATGTGTTCTCGCGTGAGATTCTAGTAATATTGTGTGGTGCATGTGCGCTCTTCATGCGAGCACTAGGGAGGGGCCCATGCACGGAATCCCCAACCCGCGTGAGGATTCAGATTCCTAGCGCGAAAGACGATCAAGCCTGGCGCAAGGAAACTGTTTCCTCGCACGAGATTTGGCAGGACAATGTTTAAATAGCCTAAAAACACACTAACGCTAAAAATTGCTAATTTTTTTTTTAGAAATACAAGATCAGGATATGAGTACTTACAGATGCGTCATACTTCATGGGTCAGTTGTGTCGTCGAGTGCGCTCAAATTGATGTGTGTGCACGGGAATGCTATCAATATCAGCTGGAGCTCTTGCCATTGCTAAAGTCAAAGGTGAATAATGATCTGAAAATGACCCCTCTAGGCCCTATATAGCCTTTGACCTAATTTTTTAAAGTGCTCTATTTTCTGTGAAAGTTGCACCCTTGGCTAAATGGACCATTTTGAATCCATTTTCATGATCGAAATCAAAATCTGACACTCCTAAGTAGCTCAAAATCACACCGACGTGATCAGACGCTTATGTAGTCAATTTTCTGATGTTGCTTTCTTGTCAAGATTATCTCTTGTCATCATTTTTCTCAGTTTCTGCAATCTTTCCATCAAAGTCAACTCTAGTCAATTCTGGTCAACTATGGTCAAACCTAATCAACAGAACCTCTCGATCGCTCTAAATCAATTTTGCTCTCTCTTGATCTATCTTTTTCTGCGATTTCTTGCTCTCATCATTATGATGTGTCTTCTTTCAATTTTTCTCCCAAGGGGGCAAGATGATTGCATCATTGAATCTTTTCACATCATTCTTGAATTAGTCTGATCTGAATCAGCTCCCCATCACTAGGGGCATCTCATCACTTGGGGCATATTCAATTTTTCATACCTTATGGTCAAAATTGGATATTCCATGATCTTGAATCTCTAGGGGCATCTTGATGTCTCGTATCTTGTCATCTATCTTTCTAGG
>MU228251.1:2609970-2637646 GCA_018584345.1 Thuja plicata | reverse complement strand
CTTCTAACTGGGATACTATAAGTAGGACTAGATGTGATAAAGCTCATACACCAATACAATGCAAATGAACTAACACAAAATTTTGATCTATTGAATTGAAATGTAATTTTGAAAGAACATGCAAGATATAGCATAAACAATGTAAATCTAACACCAAAAAGAAAGAGTTGTCTATCACGGGTTCACCAAAATGTAAGATAAAATAAATGGTTTGTTGGTTTGATGGATGTTAAGTGTTAAAATATAAAGAGATTGAATATTCTATCTTATGAAAATGTAAAGGGGAATGGAATTAGAGATGTGTTTATTATTCTTTGAGTTTCCTAGATTGTATTAACCTTAATTTAATTGAATTGATTAAGTATTGCAATTGTGATTAAGGAGAAGATAAGATGTTCCTTTTTTTTACCCTCAAATGCACAAATGGGAGATCCAAGTTGATCAACCCAAGAGAAGGGTTAATGCACAAATGAATCAACTATTTGGAAAGGAGAATAACAAACGAGATACCTTGAATTCTATTAATTATATGTATAGAAATGATATATGACAGTAATTGAAAAGATAGGAGAAATGCACTAACCTTGAAATATTGTAGATCAAAGAATGTTGTTTTCTAAGGTCTGTAGACTGTTTCTGGAAAAATTGATAGTTGATACCGAACTGAAATGCAGAGACGAACAAAACCTAGAAATTGTTTTCCATTATGATGTCATCTTATAAAAAATGTTGACCTTGACCCACAAATGTCAACCCTGACCCAATAATGTCGACCTTGACCTGCACAGATCTGAAAGTGACTTTGTTCGCAGAGCCTAAAAGTTTGCCGAAAAGGGTATCCAGATCTGGGTTCAAATCCAGTGTTCTAAACCTGTACCTACAAGAAAAAGGAGATTGTTTGTTGTGGGGGAGGGGTTTTCCTTGGTCAAACCCTAATTTTGGAATTAACCTCAAATATATGTAATTGAAATTGCAGAAATGCATAAATTCACCTTGCTTGAAAAAGTCCTTGTGGCGGATTTGAATCCTTGAATCCAAAAGTATGCCTCAAATATAGAATGTAGAAAGGTAAGATGTCTTCAATCTCTTGCTTGTAGATCTTCAAAACCAAGTCTTGAATGGGTCTTGAATTTGGAATAGGCTTGGAAGAAGGTGGATGGAGAGAACACCAAAAGGGCACCTTGTAGCTTCAATCCTTCAATGGCCTCCAATGGATCTCCTTCATGAAAATGGATACTTGAATGGATGAATGCTTGCTTGATTTCTTGCTTGAACTTCACTTGATAATGCTTGATCTCAATTAGGAATGCTTGATGCTTGATTAGAAGACTTAGTTCGCTTGATGATGGTTAGAGAAAATGAGAGAGAAAGATTCTCTTTTATATTGAATTAGGGCACATTCTCCTAAGGAGGCCTACATAGGAGGATCAAATTCCCATTAAAGCCTTTACCCCTAGGAGAGGACCTAT
The DNA here is from genome assembly GCA_018584345.1 of Thuja plicata. Taxonomy (NCBI): domain Eukaryota; kingdom Viridiplantae; phylum Streptophyta; class Pinopsida; order Cupressales; family Cupressaceae; genus Thuja; species Thuja plicata. The sequence continues at coordinate 2,636,177 of MU228251.1, read as the reverse complement.
ATTAAATATAATTTAGGAATCAATGCTTCAGAACCTGAAACAGCCGACCCGGAAGCGGGAAATACTTTTTGTAAAGGCTAACCTCCTGAAACTGCAAGACCCTGGGATTTGAATCCTGGGTCAAGGTCGAGGTTGACCCTGACCTAGGTCAGGGTCAAGGTCAACATAGACCTAAAATTTTGACCTTGATCGTGAAGCCCAGAACCACCAGTCTACAGTCCATAATGCAGAAATCAGGCCAAACAGGAGTGGAAAGAGGAACAGAACAGGGAGGAAGCCATGTCAAGATCAGGAACCCATTCAAGGCACTTTCCATGACCCCAAACCACTTACTCAGAAGGCTAAACATGTCTACAATGGAAGTGCTTCCATTTTCTTACTATACACTTTGTTAGTGACTCGGGATCCAGTGGTCTTGGATCATAGTTGGGTATGTCAATTATGTCATCAAGTGTTACTGGTGCTTTGTTCTTCTTATTCTTTTTCTTCTTGGGAATGGTGCTGGAAGTAGGGGAATGAAGGATTATAGAAAGATCCTTCTCTAGCTCTATTGATTTTGGTGATTTCCTGGGAGGTGTGGTGCCTTTGGTATGCTTCTCGGTATGAACTTGTTGGTCGGTTGTAGAAATATCTACTTCAGCCTTGTCTTTATCTGCAACCTTGTTTGCCTCTTCGATGTTCTTGGCAGTGGCAATCCTCGGTTTGTCATCTCCACTTATATCTTTCTGCTCCTAACTTGTATCGTTATGCTCCCCATGTTCATCAGCTTTTTCCTCTAGTATGTTTGCATCAGGCTCCAGTGGTGTTTGTTGTGATTCAGTTCAGTAATCACATTGATTACTTGAATCAAGTAGGGAAGTTTACCTGGTATAATTGCCTGTGCAACATTTGTAGTGTCCTTTTCATTTGTAGGCTTGGTGTTAGTAATCACTTCTTCATCTGCTTTGGCTTTATCAATAGGATCACCTTCAATGACATCTTATATTTTTATGTCTGGTGTTTCCCCTAATGATTACAATATTTCAGGAATATCATCCATGACTTTTCTTGCTTTAGTGGTTAAGTCAATGAGAGTGACATCCTCAGTGTCATTTATCAAAATGTGATCGAGGCTCAGTGTGGCCTCCTTCTCCTCATTGTGAGCTATCTCGGTTAGAGCTAGTATCTCCTTGAGTTGGTTAAATATTTGTGTCCAAATATTATTGCTTTCTGTATCAATCTCTTCTAACCTATCTTGTAGTACTTTGTATCTTCTTGTCTTAGCCAAAAATTTGTTTGCATGCTCCTGCATTGTTGATTCAATTTATTCAACTGTTGACTCAGGCATGAAAGTAACTAGGGATCTCTCCCTCATTTATTTCTCTGTGTGTAATGCATATGTCCACCTGGCTGATATTTTATCATTTAGCTCTTATGGAATACGTTGGTTAAATTATAGAGGTACATACGTGTATGCAACCATCATCTTGATTATGGCCTCTTCTATCTTATTCTGATCCTCCATAGACATATTTACCCTTTGTCAAAGCTTATGATGTTGTAGAATTCTTGTGTTGATGATTGACTCTACAACTTCATCAATTGTCTTAGTATCTTAGCCTTTTCTACTTGGAGTCTTTGTTCTCTTTCATCCTTTTTTGTATCATCCTTGTCTTCTCTTCCTCTTACATATCCTTTGCGTTGTCTCGGTGCTAGGTTCTCGGTAGAGGATTTTCTTTTTATACAAGTTTTCATTGTACCTTTCTTCTAGGGTGGTGAGTCTACCTCTTTTGTTGTCTTGCTCCTTATTCTTGATGCAGCTGCCACTTCAGTAACCTTTGTTTTCTTGATAGGTGGTGCATCTAATTCAGTAGACTCTGAATCACTTATCTCTTTAGATTCACCAATGTGACTGATCCTCAGTGATATCTACTGATTATTCTAAGTCTTCCTCATTTACTGACAGTTTCTTTTGAAGAGTGTTCATTATTTTTTTTCTTCTTCCTATCTATCTTATTTATTACTAAATGAGTCTTGATTCTAGACTTGGCTTCCTCATATGTTCCAAATATTTTCAAGGTTTTATCCACTGGCTCAATTAGTAGGGTTTCAATAGCTTTTGTAGCTTGATCAATGTCAATTTCATATTCTAGCGGTGGTAACCATGCTATTTTTGGTTGTGCAGGTTTGATGAGTGTTGATTCGGTGTCAACTAAAAAGCATATCTCATCCTTGTATTTTCTACTAGTTGAGGATGGATTCTCATCCTCTTCTGCATCATATCCTTGAATGTTGTGAAGTATTCATCCATTATAGGTGCAAAGTTATCTCCTAGTGACTTAATGAAATCACAAATTTGTGTAGTGATTGGTCAGTTTGTGTCCCAAGTGACATTACTGACTGAGGGAAAGAAGTTCTACAAATAGAAGAATGTGCACATAAGGAGGGAACCAAACTTACACATGTTAGATCTGGCTGATCTAATTTTACTCATATTCTCTTCCAGTTCCTTCAGTAGCAACTCAGATATGTCTAGTTGCAGTCCCTTCTTCACAATTTTATATGCAGTGTCAACTTCTCCACATGCTATGTTGTTCATTCTTCTAGCTTGGAATATCTTGTACCCAAGTACACATGCACCAAATTTCATCTCAGGGTCGGTGATTGTATTGATTTTCAACCCTCTTCTGTCCCATTCGGCTCCAGTTAGCTTTTCAATATTGGGGCGTGAAGGATGCTTTAGGGATTTTTCCTTCTCAGTGATGGGATAACCGGTTTGGGTTCATCTAGCCACATTTTACCATCATGTACTCGACTGAGTACTATCTGTATCCACTCAATTTTCAACTCTTTCAGGAATAGTAGGGAAATTTTTATTCCTTTCACTTCTATGTGCTTATACTCATCCCATAGGTTTCCATCCTTTCATAGCTTCTGGTAAGCTTCCTGAATCTCAAGGTCTCCGATCTATGCAACCTTGCAATGAATGTATGCATAAATATCTTCAACCAACAAAACCCTAGGAGGAATACTTGAAAATGATCCCTTATCGTCGGGTTGAGAAGCAACCTTAGGGAAGAACTTGTAGTTTGGTTCTTCGCATGTTGAGTTCTTTATCAAGGGTATCTTTTTGTCCTTTGCGTTCTTGATCTTCATGACCCGTGATGTGGTTGCCATTGTTTGCCAGATTAGGGCTTCTCCGTAAATAAATAGTTAGCTCAATGAGTCTAGATACTCACTTGATCTTTGTTGTGGATGCTCATAATCTGTCAGAGTGGCTTTGAATCTGTTGTTGGTAGCTCTGCAATCTTTTCACTTTGTAGTCACTCTTTTTCACTCTTCTCTTGCTCTTTGTCACAGGGTGATTGAAAGGAGCTTTCCTCGGCCCTTTTATAGACAATGTACCCTAAGTTATGCCTTGAATGTTTCACCTACTACTCGGTTGACAAAGCATAGATGCTCGGTTAACACACCAAAGAGTTCATCTCGGTGAGTATTCAATACTCGGCACAAGGTGTCAACTCAATTGTCTCCCACATGTTTACTGACGATGCTTGGTGTATAGTGTCAACTTGGTTATTTTTCATATGTTTACCGACATGCAGTTTATGCTTGGTTCATATTAAATGACCAGACTAGATTCACAAATCATAACAAGTAATACTATAATGCATCTTCATTCATGCTAATTTGGCATATTCTCAAATGAATGATGAACCATAACTAATTGAATGTTTGAAGATGTTAAGTTGATGATCACCAAGCTACAGAAAGTTAATGCAAGACATTAAATCAATTAATGTATTATATTTTCATTTATGTCAACTTGATATAATTTGATTGGTTATATACATAGTGTAAAAGACTTTAAAGAACCAGAGAGATAAAGGTTATGCTATCAATAATGCATTAAAGTTTAGTATACACTAAGTGAAAACAAACACCGAAGGATAGTGCACCCTGACAGATACATAAGCCCAAGAAAAGAGTCATAGTGATACCCGAGAAAGAAACCTGAGCAAGCATTACCAATGAGAAGAACCATAGTGTTACTCGATGGATAGACAACCCCGACGGATAGACAACCCTAACAGATAGACAAGCCCGACGAACAGAGATGCCCGAGGACAACTAAAGTCAAGACCAAAGCTAACAAGGAGTTAAACACCGAAAAGAACTGAAGTTCAGAAATGGAAAAATACTTAGCTAGCAAGAGCTAAATATGGAGTTAATTGGTTGATCACATTGTTTTCATCGACAAGTTAAAATCCAGAGATAAGCTAGAGTTTTAAAGCTGTTTTATTCCAGTTATCAAGGATAAAGCTATGGGATAAAACTGAAGTAATGCTTTAAATCAAGAAAGGCAATAATTACAGATCATACAAAGAACAAGAAAGTCAAAGGAATTATAAATGGTGAAATTATGTCTATAAAGAGACAAGCTAATTTATTATGAATTAAGGGTGAATAGAGAAAATTATGCTGAAGAGAATATTGGTGAAGAAAGACTTTATACAGTCCTGATCAAACAAGCTAAATTTTTTTGTGAACACCCAACAACAAAGAAGCACAACATCACTGAGAAGAAATAAGTAGAGCAAAGGTATTAAAGGGAAACATTGATCAGAAAGGTATTATGAACTTACAATAGATTTGAACATCTGCAAGTCTAAGTTGTATTTATGAACAAATCATATACTGTTTCAATTTAACCATTGGATCAGAAAGTCTCTTAACCGAGCAAGATTTAACAATCCTTTAAATATTGAGATACATCCCAGGGAGTATCAAAAGGTTTATCATGAAGATAACATAATGAAATGCTAGATATCAAGTGATAAAATGTTAGTGATAAATCCTCTAACAAGGTCACACTTAACAGTGTATTTGTAACCTTTAACAGGGTTGGCTCTTCACCAAGCTCACTTTAGAAGAGTGAAAATTTTCGGTTACCGGTCCCAAGTGGTTTTTCCCTTAACAGGGTTTCCGTGTTAAAAATACATGTGTCAAATGTTTTTATGAGTCATTGCTTTGAAGTTTTTCTTTACACATTACTAAAACATGATTGATCGGTAAACACTAAGTTATTTACTGTATTTCGGTAAATGATAGACTTCTAATCAGTAAAGCTTAAGAATAAGGTTTAACAGTGAACTCTGAGTAGTATTTATTTGATAAGATTATTTCAAGGCATAAATCTTGTAGGACTGAAGATAACTAGAGGCTTATAATTATGGTACTAAGTTTTTGGATTGATTTATTAGAATATTTTTGAGGCCACTGATTCACCCCCCTCTCAGTTATTCTAACAATTGGTATCAGAGCTTGTGTGCTTAGAAGGAAGGTTTCAAGACCTAAGAAAAAGATCACAAGATGAGAAAATGGGATGTACCTAAGTTGAACAAGGACAACTTTGGATCATGGCAAAGCAGGATAAGACTCCACCTATCAGGTATTGGAAATGATGTTACTCAATACTTGGATATTGAATATGTGTTTCCTACAGGACCTCACACACTTGATCAATTGAGAGAAAATCATGAGCACAATTCTATGATGATAGAACTTTCTTCCTCACTCTCTGATGTTGAATTTGAAGATGTCAAAATATGCACCTCTGCAAAGAAAATGTGGGAAAAATTGAAGCTAGTACATGGAGGAGATGCTAATGTATTAAGAGCTAAGGGAGAAAGCCTAAGAGGTAAATTTGATGACCTAAGAATGAGAGAAGGAGAAAAAATCACTCAGTATAGCTGCAAAATCAAAGAGGCAGTTAATGCTATCTGAGGAGTTGCAGGTGTGCTTGAAGAAGAAACAATGGTAAGTAAAATCCTAAGAACCTTATTGCCTATTTACTCTATTAGAGTATCTGCTATACAAGAAATGAGAGCATTACAAAATATCAATGTCACTCTAGATAGTTTGGTTGGTAGACTTGTTTCATTTGAGATGAATAACTTTGACAACAGTGTCTTACCATCTATTGAGTTTGCATTCAAATCTTCTTTGAAAATAAGTAAGTCAAGTCATAAACAAACTATGAGAAATGATAGTGAAAGTGATAGTGATGACCAAGAACTTGATGATATTGAAGCACTAATGTCTAGAAGATTGCAGAGAGGCAAAGGTAGATACAAAGGTAAATTACCATTGGTATGTTTTAATTGTAAAGAGATTGGACACTTTGCTGCTAGATGCCCTAACAAAAGAAAAGAAGATAGATATAGTGATAGATCATATGAAAATAAGTTTGACAGAAGTGAGAATAGAGATTACCGAAGAAAATGACAATCTAATAGAAGAGATACACGAGACTATAAGGAAAAAGGGAAGAAAGATTGTTACCTGGCTAAGAATAGAGCTGGAGATACTGACACCAAATCTGATGAAGATATTGAGATGGTGTTTGTGGTCATGAAGGATGATTCAGATGAAGAGGAATGGTATGTTGAGACTGCACTCATAGCTAAGGTTAGTAAGAATGATTTCTGGATTATTGATAGTGGCTGCACTCACCACATGACTGGTGATAAGGAAAATTTTTAAACTTTTGAGTATTATAATGGTGGATCAATAAGAATGGGCAATGACTCACCTTGTCCGGTTCAAGGTAAAGGAACCATAATGTTAAATAATTTGATCAGATGTGAAAATGCATACTAGGTAAAAGGACTTAACTATAATCTATCGAGTGTTTCACAGCTAAATAACACAGGTCACCCAGTTGCATTTGAGAAAAAAAAGGCAAAGATCTTTGATGAATCGGGAAACTTGATCTGAACTGGTGAATAGACAAAAGGTAACCTATTCTATCTTGATGATATTAACACCACTTGCTTAATGGATAAAAATGAAGAACTATGGTTGTGGCATAAAAGGCTATGTCATGTGAATTTTTAAAACATGGTTAAGATAATAAATAAAAGGAAAGTAAGAGGCTTACCAAGCATGTCAAAGCCCGACCATATCATGTGTAAGAATTGTCAAAAAGGTAAAATGATAAAGTATAGTTTCAAGAGAAAAAACCTTACATCTAATGCTATTCTAGAATTAGTCCATACTGATATATGTGGACCCATGAGAACTAAGAGCTACTATGGTGATAAATACTTCATTCTATTTGTAGATGATTATTCTAGAATGATGACAGCTATGTTCTTAAAATATAAATCAGAAGCATTCAAGATGTTTAAATGGTATAAAGCTATTATAGAAAAAAAAGTGGTAAGGAAATGAAATGCTTAAGATCAGATAGAGGAGGAGAATTTGTTTATGATGAATTCACTAACTTTTGCAATGAGCATGGAATTAAAAGACAGGTTTCTGCACCAAGAACACCACAACAAAATGGGATTGCTGAAAGAAGAAAAAAATCCATTGTTGATTGTGCAAGAACACTAATGATTGAGAAAGGCATCACTCAAACATTCTGGAGGGAATCTGTCAGTACCGCTGTCTACACATTCAACAGAGTTCAATTGAAGAAAGACACCAAAAAGACACCTTATGAGCTATGGTATGGATACACACCCAATGTAAGTTACTTCAGAATTTTTGGAAGTCAATGTTATATTTTGAAAGATGATAGAAATGGAAAGTTTGACTTCAAAAGTGAAGAAGGAATCTTTCTAGGGTATTCCACCAAAAGCAAGGCTTATAAATGTCTTAACAAGTCCTCTAACAAAATCATTGAAAGTGCAAATGTTAAAATAGATGAATATGTAGAGAAAAATGATGAGGAAACTAGAAAAGAACTAGAAGAATAAAACAAGTTTTTTTAAAATGAAGAACCTAACACTCTTCCCGAGCAATAGTGTATCGCTCCTGAGAAATATAACATTGCACCTGAGCATCAGGCTGCAAACACTAAAAATCAAGAAATTGCTCAAAATGATGTTCTGAGTGATTAAGATTAGAATGAAGGTCAAATTGATGATCAGAATGATGAATAAAGAGCTGAACCAATACTTGCCAAGTATGTCAGAAGACACCATCCAAAAAACCAGATCATAGGAGACAAGAAGGCTGGAATGAGAACAAGAAGTAAGTCACTGAACACTAAATGTTTAATTTTTGATTTTGAGCCTAAATATGTTAAAACTACACTTGAAAATGAATAATGGGTCAATTCTATGAATGAAGAGATAGAACAGATTGAGAAGAAAAAAACATGGACATTAGTACCTAGACTAGATGACAAGAAGGTCATTGGTACCAAATTGATATTCAGAAACAAGCTGAATGAGAATGGAGAAGTCACAAGGAACAAAGCAAGATTAGTATGCAAGGGGTATGCACAAGAAGAAGGTATTGACTATGGAGAAACCTTTGCACTCATTACTATACTAGAAGGAGTAAGAATTTTACTTGCTTATGTTGCATTCAAAAGATTCAAGGTATACCAAATGGATGTCAAATCTGCATTCCTAAATGGAATACTAGAAGAAGAGGTATACATTGAACAAATAGAAGGGTTTGTTGATCCTAACAAGAGAAATATGGTTTGTATACTACACAAAACCTGGTGTGGATTGAAACAAGCACCAAGATCCTGGTATGAAAGACTTCACTTCTATCTCATAAGTATTGGATTTATAAGAACAAGTGAAAATAGAAATCTGTATTTAAAAGAAGATATTGAAGATAAAATCTTGATTGCTGAAATATTTTTTGATGATATCATATTAGGGAGTAATGACATGTTATTTAAATATTTTGCTAATGAAATGAGAAAAGAGTTTGAGATGTCAATTTTTAGGGAGATCAAATTCTTTCTTGGTCTACAGATTCTTAAACAGGATGCAGACATATATATCACACAATCCAAATACATCAAGGAAGTGCTGAAGATATTCAAGATGGAAGATTCCAAGCTAGTTGGAACACCTATGGAAAATAGATGTAAGATGACAAAGGAAGATAAGTCAAACGAGGTAAATTAGACCCTACATAGATCAATGATTGGGAAACTAATGTATGTTGTTGATACTAGACCAGATATAGCACATGCAGTTGGAATGGTTGCTAGATTCTTTGCTAATCCCAAAGAATCACACATGACTTCTTTCAAAAGAATTATGAGATATCTAAAGAATACCGAGGACTATGGCTTATGGTATAAAAGAGAAGGAAAAATTGAGCTTCAAGTCTATATAAATGTTGATTGGGCTAGAAACTTAGATGACAGAAAGAGCACAACAAGAGGAGCATTCTTCATGGGTGACATGTCACATGGATAAGTAAGAAGCAAGGATGCATCTCACAATATACTGCAGAAGCAGAATATGTGGCTACTGCTACAAATTTCTCTAACATTGCATGGATCAAACAATTACTGGAAGGTATGAATATGAAAATTCTTGAACAAATGATTATCTATTGTGATAATACCAGTGCAATAAACATTTCTAAGAATTTTGTCATGCATGCTAAGACTAATCATATTTCTATCAAGTATCATTACTTAAGAGAAAAAGTGCAAGAGAAAGAGGTGATACTAGAATATGTTCAATCCAAGGAACAATTAGCTGACATATTCACAAAACCATTGCCTAAAGATACTTTTGCGTACCTGAGTAAGAGACTAGGGGTCTGACCCTTGTCTATTGGTCACTAAGCTGACTAGGAAGTTGCATTAGCCTACAAATAATAAGAAGATCATTCATTTTGATGCAAGAAAGAGATGAAGTGCAAAGATACATCAGTACACAGTAATGTACTTATCTACACCGAACACCAAAGTCATTGTATTGCTGATGGATAGGGAAATTCAAGGAGTATATTATAAAAAAGGGATGGATATACTTTGGAATTGCTGTCGAAGGGAGAGATGAATTGAGATGACTTGAGAGATTATATCCATATGAAATATTCATCATAATCATCCAAAGGAAGAGAAGTTATCCTAAGGGAGAGATGACTTAAGGGAGAGAGTATATCTAATGCTGCCAAAGGAAAAAGAGATGATCAAGGAGAGGAATAGTCAAAGGGAGAGAAAACATCAAAAGAAGAGATTTTACATCAAAGGGAGAGACAAAATCATAAGTTGAGCTACATCTATCCAGTAAAGGGAATGAAGATTGAAGAAAGGAATGAAGATTGAAGAAAGTACTCTGCAACAAACAAATCTAAGCTAGAAGAGCTTACCGAGAGCTAGACATTTGTATTGCTTATAGAACAATAAGTTTGGTAGATTGATGAAATAAAAAATATATATTTCATAATGTATTAGTAGTAATGTAGTATGTTTCCATCAATGCCAAAGGGAGAGATTGATGAACCATAACTGATTGAATGTTTGAAGATGTTAAGTTGATGATCACCAAGCTGCAGAAAGTTAATGCAAGACATTAAATCAATTAATGTATTGTATTTTCATTGATATCAACTTGATATACATTAAGTGGCAACAAACACCGACAGACAGTGCACCCCGACGGATAGAGAACCCTGAGAAAAGAGTCACAGTGATACCCGAGCAAGAAACTCGAGCAAGCATTACTGACGAGCAGAACCATAATGTTACCTAATGGATAGACAAACCCAATGGAAAGACAACCTCGACAGACAGAGATGCTCGAGGACAGCTTAAGTCAAGACCGAAGCTAACAAGGAGTTAAACACCAAAAAGAACTAAAGTTTAGAAATGACAAAAGACTTAGTTGGCAAGAGCTAAATATGGAGTTAACTGTTTGATCACATTGTTTTCATCAACAAGTTAAAATCTAGAGATAAGCTAGAGTTTTAAAGTTGTTTTATTCTAGTTGTCAAGGATAAATCTATGGGATAAAAATGAAGTAAGCTTTAAAGAAAGAAATGCAAGAATTGCGGATCACATGAAGAACAAGAAAGTCAAGGACTTAGAAAATGTCAAATTATGTCTATAAAGAGACAAGCTAATTCATTATGAATTAGTGGTGAATATAAAAGAGGATGCTGAAGAGAATACTGGTGAAGAAAGACTTCATACAGTCCTGATCAAACAAGCTAAAGAATAGAGCTAAAGTTTTCTGCAGACACGGAGCAACAGAGAAGCACAACATTACCGAGCAGAAAGAAGTTGAGCAAAGGTATTAAAGGGAAATATTGATCATAAAGGTATTATGAGCTTACAATAGATCTAAACATCTTCAAGTCTAAGTTGTATTTATGAACAGATCATAGACTATTTTAGTTTAACCATTGGATCAAAAATTCTCTTAATCAAGCAGGATTTAACAATCCTTTATATATTGAGATACATCCCAAGGAGTATCAAAAGGTTTATCATGAAGATAGCATAGTGAAATGCCATATATCAAGTGATAAATTGTTAGTGATAAACCCTCTAACAAGGTCACACTTAACAATGTGTTTGTAACCTTTAACAGGGTTGACTCTTCACCGAGCTTACTTCAGAAGAGTGAAATTTTGGGTTACCTGTCCCAAGTGGTTTTTCCCTTAACAGGGTTTCCACATTAAAAATACATGTGTCAAATGTGTTTATGAGTCATCGCTTTGATGTTTTTCTTTACACATTACTAAAATAGGATTGATCAGTAAACACTAAGTTATTTACTATATTTCGGTAAATGATAGACCGCTAATCGATAAAGCTTAAGAATAAGGTTTAACAGTGAATTCCGAGTAGTAGTTATTTGATAAGATTGTTTCAAGGCATACATCTTGTAGGATAGAAGATAAATAGAGGCTTATAATTGTGGTAGTAATTTTTTGGATTGATTTATTGGAATATTTTTGAGGCCACTGATTCACCCCCCTCTTAGTTATTATAACAATGAATATAGGAACTGATGTAAAATACAACTTTGTAGAGAGAAGTTCCATACTTGTATTTCTTAGGTGGTGTTGATGGGACTTTCTAACATTCTCTCCAATGGGAGATGAGTTGCCACTAAATTCTGAGGTATCGTCCAACTTTGCTTGAAGAGGCATGCGAGAGAGCTGGCTCTATTGGTCTCCAAGCACTTGGTTTTCGGGTCACGACGGTGTGGGCATAGCTAAGTTGGACAAGTGATTGTTTGTTTTGAGGGGATAGCTAGTTTTGACTCATCTTCCTCTGAGATTTTGATGGTAATGGATTTCCTGCAAGCAATTGTTATATCCAACAAAGAAAAATAGTAAAAGATAGAACATGGTTAGTATAGATATCTAACTATATCCATGACATACATTTCCTTAGCATCACCAAAGTTCCAAATGAAAAGGAGTAAAAAATAATGAACATCTGCATGAAATATTCAACCATACATATATCAGTAGAAAATTAACATATTTCATTAAGTCATTGCAAGAACAAGAACAAAGGACATACATAAGCATACAACAAAGCACATGGCTGAATGGTGTTTCTCATTCTTTCATTAACTTCAAATCTAGTAGATGTCTAGAAGAGTGATCACGGATCTGACATCATATTGTAGATAGTGATCTTTATTTCGTGGGGATCAACTTGCCTTTTGTTTCTTCCTTTTGAGTGACACTTCGGGCTCTGCAGCTGCCGCTGTTCTGACAATTTCTAATTCACATACTGCACTTAAAAAATAATCCAGGGACAAAGAACCTCCTGGTGGGGGACAGGAGCCTACCGAGGTAGATCCAAGACCAAATGTCACTCCAGAGTTCATTTCATCCATTAATTTCTAGGAGTGCTCCATATTTTTACCCAACTTCTCCATATGGGGGGCAAAAATGGGGTCTGGGACCTGAGGCAGGGTGCAAAATTTCTTCTTGTCGTGGGTTTTGGATTTCTCCGGGGCCCAGGAACCTAAGGCTCCCACAAATTTTTTGTCCCCCCGGACACTCTTTTGGAAGACCTTCTGAAAATATGAGTCATCGCGCTTAATTGCTGCTCTTGAGATGGACTCGATATCCAAACTTTATGGCGTATCCCAATCCACCGGAGGGAGGTCCATATTATCTATACCTGCACTTTTATACTCGGGGTCCTCTTTGAGCCTGGTGTCTGAAAATGTCCGTGGGAATGTCTGGAGCTTGAGTTTTTCCATCATCCCCTTTGTTATTTTGGTGTAATGTCACCTTCGGACATCATATTCATCCTGGCAGTTGGCCCAAAAATATTCTATGTATTGAACATGGGGGTTTACCCCCTTTGGCATCAACCTTGGCAGTCACCCAAGGGGATTGTAATCCTTGCGGCTAAAAAAATATTTCACTAAAGTTGAATCTGCTTATCTCATTTTCTCCTTCCTGGGCCGTGATGAGGGAGCAAGATTATTCCCCTCAAATGAAAGGGAATGACGAGGGGGTAACTTTCTTGAGGGAAATCAAGGCATGAGCCTCCAAAATCTGCCTGCAAAACTCTAGCAAAACTATCCCGTCCCCACAATGTTTGGGTAACAGGAAGGGTTCTCCGGAGAAGCCAACCACTCAAATGTAAGTGTGCTAAGAAAATTGGATGAATTAATGTCCCCATGCACCAACCAAGCCCATGGATTGAGGGGATAAACTAAATCCCTGATCACCAATGATTGCCTTGATCCCGTGAAAGATGAAGGTCTCATTGACTTTGGAGAAGTGTGGGAAACTCTGGTCCCACTAAATTTGGGGGAAGTCATCCCATGGAGAAACCTAACCAGGTCCTTCCCCAAGAACACTAACCATTTTTAAACCTCAGACCCCTTGGCACTGTCTGGAAAGCGGCCAAAGGATGTAGGAAGTCATGTAGAACTTCTTCTCTTTATCGACCTTCCTCAACTAGACGTTGACATGTTTGATAATGATATTAGTCTAGTTGAAGTGTGCTTTATTGGTGGTCATACCATATAAGAAATAATACATCCAGGGGGAGAATTACTAGGCATGTGGCTCCCCAAAGATCCTACATAAGAAGATAATTCCCGCCTGGATGGGCTCCTTGAAGTCAGAGCAAGGAATTTTTGTCCACATTTTCTTGTAGTCCCAGCGTAGAATTTTCAGCCATTATGAGTTGAGGTGGCACCAAGCCATTCTATCGCATCCTCATACTGTTTGAGGGCCTTGACCTTGGTGAGATAAATAGCTCTTGCAAATTGTAGGATACGCCACCCTCTGGTAGTGGCATCATGGTCCAATGTGATAATGGACACCGATAATCTGAGGGGAATGGGGGAAGCCAAAACAACAACCATATTTCATGGGCGATAACCCCTAGCCAAGAGAAAAATTAGCTCCGACACTTGTACTAAGAATGAAAAATCAGCTTCTTGAATAATCCCCGATGCCGCTAAGTTAACTAAGATGGAGTCATTGGAGCGTTGAAGTTGATGGATCATTTGAATAAGGCCCTACAATTTAGCCCAAGTACTGACATCTATGTCGGTAATCTCTTTAAGCACAGAATCAATTTGGGACCCATGGATTGTCTCATTATTATTATATTTATGGGTTACCGAAAGATTTTCCAATGTCCACTCTATCTTGTTCCTCTTGCTGGTGCCCAAGGAGGCACTTGGGAGTTCCGGAATCCTGGGAGGTGAGGAACCTGAAGCCATTTCTCGCTTTCTTTGAACTGTACATATGAACCACACAACCGTCAATATATAAACATTAAAAGGTTCTAGATTCTGGAGGTCATGACAGTGACTTTTCCTTTTCACCTAAAATAGAGAAATGTTAAGGCATCCTAGATGGGATCAAGTGCTCATAATTTAAAATTATTTTAACACATGAACATTTCTTGCTTAGGAAGGATCCATCGATGGACCCACAAGGGGTCACATGAGGTGAAAAAAGGTCAGACTTATTAACACGCATGAATTTAACTTGACAAGACAGTAATCATCAGTGATAAGATAGGTAGCCCTGCTATCGTACTCTAACACACGCATGTCCACTCGACTGAGTAATGACATTTAATGGACAACTGTGCTAGTGCGAGTGGCATTTATGCCACTTGGGACAAATTTTGAATACTTTATTATGTGAATTAAATTTTCCATTAAGATGGAAAGGATGGAGGAGAGAGAAAGTTTTAACAACCTACAAGTGAGCTGGCCTTTGTAACTGGCACATTCGTCACCTCGACATCCAAGGCTACACCAACCAAGGTGGTGAACCTGGTTACTGCGCGGACATGGCCTAACAACATCACAAAGAATTAGGGTGACAGAAGGTCCCCAAGAACTAATTTTGCAAAAACCAATATGGCAGACCCTTCAGAGATGCCATGCCTCTAAGAAGGAAAGAAAATGAAGTGTTGCAGACTCACAAAACTTAAATTGATGACACTAAACTCTTAGCGAGCTACCAAAACTTGAAGACTCAAACCCATAGTGCCTACAAACCTGAATTTATAGACAATATATAGAGAATAATCTCTACAAGGTTCCCATAGGCTATTTATAGAATATACAGACGACTAATATCCAAAACTAGGCAAAAACTTACAGACTCCCTAGCAGGAAACAACCCATATTTACAAAATTTACAACCCAATAGAGTGAGCATTTCTTCTTCCAAGATGGATGTCTACAAAAGAGAGGAGATGCACCGGGGTCAAGGAGAGTGTCATGCTGAATGAAAGACACAACTCTGAGATGACAACTACAAATAGACAACAAAAACACATAGACATAAAGTACACAAAACAAACAGAAACAACGAGAACCTCGCAGAGAAAGGAGGAAACAACCAAAATGCAAAGGAAGCAAAAACAAAACCAGAACAAAAGGGAAAATAAAATCAAAATCCAAGAGCCTACCAGAACCTCAAAATGCTGAATGAGGATACTACAAACCACTTCACTCTGTCACCTAAACACTCCACCAGAACCAATGAACACACTTCCACACCTTCTCGCTTAGATGTATCATCTCAGAAAACAAACCACTTCGCTCTCTAGAAAATTTGCCAGAAGGTAAAAATAGCTTGCGGTAAGTGTAAAAATGACAAGGTGAAAGGCCTTAAATAATGCCTAGGAAAGTGAATTAGTTACAAAAAGTAACTTCAAGGAACACGTCGGCAACCGGGGTCTAGAAAAAAACACCTAATGATCATTCACCCTCTTAGGAATGACACTCTGAGACATGGGTCCTAGAGGAAACAACAGACACCAAAGAAAAAGCAAGGATCAGATGGGACCAGAAGATCCCGAAAGAAACAGGAAACCAAGCCAAAAAAAAGGGAAAGGAAGGAAGAAACCAAAAAAAGAAAAGGAAGAAAGAAAAAGGGGACCCAACATTTTGCACATAAAATATAGGGACGGGTATGCAGGGCATAAAAAATGGAAACTTGTTGGGATAGATTCCTTGTTCATTTGAGAACTACAGAACTTTGGTTGAAATGAGGAGAACCTTACCATCAACGGAGAAGTGTCATCACGACGTGACTCTAAGAACCGGGGAAACTTGCTGAGACTCAGATATTGATCTTTCCCAAAGTATCTTAGGCTTCAAACAAAGGGACGATGGTGGAACCTAGCCAGATAAGGCAGACAAACCACACTAACCTAGCAGATTTAGCACATGATGGGCACTTGATCGCTTCCTGGGGTTGGGACCTTTTACCATCTAACTTTTTTCTTCTTTCTCTCTTTTTTTTGTGTGGATGAGGTGGGGGGGTACTACTTTCACCAGATTCCTCAAGCTTAGCTTGTTACCATGATGATACTTCTTTCACCCCGTCATCCTTTTTATTACTAAGTGGAGCAGAAAGGCCCAAGCTAGGAAATACCTTTAAAACTTATCTCTTTCATTCAAGTGCCCCTTGCTGAGAGTGCGGTCAATCTACCTTTCTTTGAACCTTTTTGTTCTTTGAATTTAAGAAATTGTCTTTTTTGAAATGATAGTCGGATTTTGTTCTTCCGAGGAGAAACATCAATACCTAGCTCAAAGAAGAGTCTCCAATGCTTGAAGCCCCATGCCGAGAATTTCCCATGGTGAGGATTTGACCGACCTTTGTTCAATACCTAGTTTGGGACCACTAAAATGCATAAGGAGAATCTCTTAGCTTGCGTGACCATTATGTGATATATACCAATCCATTAAAAGAGGGAAAAACACCGGGGCAAAAGAAAAAGAAAAGAGACCAAAAGAAAAGGACAGACGAGATACACAAAAGGACCAGGGCAAAAGAGATCCCATAAAAACTATTTACAAGGGAGGGTGTGCCAGAGCGTCACACCTAGAGGATACTTACAAGAGGTATATACATATGGTACATCTCTCATAGGGGGAGTTCTTTCTTCTACCTTATTCAAAATAATGCTTAAGGAACTACCCGTTGATCGACAGTGGGACAACTTCTCTGGTTAAGGAGCTGAGGTGGTATGTGTTGGCTCCACAAATTTTGGAAATTTGATAAGGTCCAAGCCAGAGCCGTTGGAACTTAGTATGTTTTCCCTTATTTTATCAGGCCTTGTCCCACAAAAGGACCAGTTCTAAGAGTTGAAAAGCCTTGAATTGGGCTCTCTTTTCAAACCATCATTTGACCACAGCTTGGTGCTTTGCAAACCAGTCCGCGATCCCTTTGTTCTTTCAACCGCATCAAATTAAGGAGACACACTTAAATGATGTTATCTCAATCATCAAAATCTTTCATGAACTGTAGGACTGGTATTTGCAAGTTTACTAGGATTACTGGGTTTAGGCCATACACCAGGTGAAATTAGGAATTCCCAAAGGTGGCCTTGATTTGAATGCGGTCTTCCCACAAGGCAAACCTTAGTTTCTGGTGCCAATCTCAGGGATTCTTTTTGAGAAGGTGTTTGATTACCTCTAAAAGGTTTTTGTTGGTTGATTCTGCTACCCCATTGCATTATGGGTAATAATTACTGGAGAATTTGAGGGTGACACCCCTATCATAGGCCCATTCTAATAATTGAGCAGAGGAAAATGCTAGACCATTATTGCACACCAGGGCAAAAGGCATTCAAAACCTAGTGACGATGTTTTCTTCAATAAAATGGATTACTATGTCCATGGTGTTGTTCTTGCATGGTATAGCCTCGGTCCACCAGGTGTAGTAATCGGTGGCAGTCAAAATATACCAGTGGTTTTCAAATGAGTTTGGATTGATCTCTCCTATGAAATCAAATGCCCATTGGGTGAAAGGTCTTGCCTCAAATACATGTTGGAGAGGCATTTCTAGATTCCTCTCCCTTGAAGGGGCAGTTTGGCATTTTCTTACGTGTGCATAGACATCCTTAAAAATGTGGGGCCAATAGTATCAGGTTTGGAGGATTTGATGGGCGGTGGCATCTGCCGACCCGTGTCCAGTCCCAAAGCAACCATGAAATTCTTCTATAATTTTCGTGCCATGTTCCCAATCAAGACACTGGAGGTAGACACCCTCATGGTTTCTTCAAAAAAGGGTACCATTTTTTTTATCATGAAATGTGCGCTTTTTATCCGGAGGGCCTGGTGTTTAGTAGGGACGAGTCCTTCCAGATATTGGTTATTCAGCAAAAGGTGTACCAAGTCTGCATACCAATGATCTTGAGTGATAGATTTCATGGTGTAAGTGTGGCATTCAATATGCGAATTGGCTTTAGCCATGGATTTGCATAGTCCTTGTCCTTGTACAAGTTTCATAGGTTGCATTTCCAGATCGCATTCTCGGAGGATGGCCATCCACTTCCCCCAGCGCTCACCTAGTTCACTCTGAAGCAATAGAGACTTAACATCTTGGTTGGGAGGATGACATGCACTTTCTACAAAGAATGTAGTGTCAGAATTTCTTAACCGCTCAAACAAGGGTGAATTCTTATTTTTCTAGAGGTGAATATTGTACCTCTGCATTTTTGAAGGGGGAGCTCATAAAAGCAATGAGTCATTCTTCCTCTTCCACCTTTTGCCTTAGCACGACTACAATGGAGTGGGAGAAGGCAAAAGAATATATGTGGAATGGGGGGGAATAGTCCAGACTAACCAGGACTGAGGCCTCTGTGATGACCTGCTTGATCTGGGCAAAAGCCTATTTTGGTTATGGGCTCCACTCAATTTTTGTATCTTTTTTCATCATATTGTTAAGAGGTTTTACAACCTCGGTGAAACCAGTGATAAAATGCCAGAAAAAATTTATCTTCCCAAAGAAAGATCTCATCTCTTTCTTACTACCTGACATCTATAATTTTAGCAGCGCTTCAATTCATTTAGGGTCAATAGATATAAATTTTCTGAGAGAATGTGTCCTAACAATTTCCCTTCAGTTACCCCAAATATACTTTTATTTGGGTTGAGGGATATACCAAACTAGCGGCACCATTCACAAATCCTAGCGAGGTGGGCCGGGTGCTCACATCTCTCTTGGGAGAACACCGTTAAATAATCCATGTGGATGATTATACATTTGTTGACTAGGCCTTTGAAAGCTATGTCCATGGCTTTCAAGAATGTGGCCTCGACATTAATCAATCCGAAGGGAATTCTTCTATAGAAAAACATTCCCCACTTGGTGGTGAATGTCGTCTTGGCTCTGTCCTCAAATTTAACCATAACCTGATTGTACCCAAAGTACCCATTTAGGAAGAAAATCACCTAGGAACCGTTGAAAATTTTTAACATCTCATCCAATGAAGGGAGAGGATAGTTATCCTTCTTTGCGACTTTATTCAAATTCCAAAAGTCAACAGACAGTCAAATTTCCCCACTCTTTTTCGGATTGGTACTAGGTTGGCCACCCAAGTGGTATGTTGGATTGGAAAGATTATCCGGGCGGCCAATAGCTTCTGAACCTCCTTATAGATAAGGGGATCAATTATGGTATTGAATGGTCTTTGTTTTTTCCAGAATGACTTGGCATCCAGTTTCAAGGGGATGGTGTGTGTCATGATAGAAGTATCATAAGTCTTGATATTTTCATATCCCCAAGCAATTACGTCGATATATTCTCGGAGGACCGCGAGAATCTTTGATTTTTGATCTGGAAAGAAAGAGGTGCCAATGTGGACAAACTTTTCCTCAATGCTCATCCTGATATTTACCTTTCCATACTTTCCCCCATCAGGGGTTTGAGATGTTCTATCTTGAGCTCGTGGGTCAGAGTCAAAAATGCGTTCAAGGGAAACCATCCCCTTTGGGATAGTATTGGTGGGCAGACTAAGGATCCCATCCTCATTTCCTTCTTGTCATGTATCATCATGTTCTTCTTCCTCCATTATCTAGTCTTCAAAGACACCAACATTTTCCATGAAGGTGAGTATGTGTCTATCATCCTCAAAGACTTGAAGATTAGTTACATTATCAGGTATGGAGGGTGTGGGAATCATCTTGAATGAAAATCTCCAGAGCTAAGAACCTGTTATAGGTTCTAAAGTACTAGTTGACACGGCTAAAGCATTCAAAAAATAATTTTGTTTCTAGGGAATCACTTTGATATCGAAGGCATCAAAATCCTCTATTAAGCTCCACGCCCGGTTGCGATAAGATGTCAGTCATTTATCGTGGCATGTGTATTGACTCCAGATTTTCTAGACTATAAGCTCCGAGTCACCCATTTCTTGTAGGCATGTGACTCCTTTCCTAAGGGCGAGTAGAATCTTAAGGACCAAGGCCTCATACTCTATTATGTTATTGGTGCAATTAAACTACAAGCGGTACGATGCGAGGAAAGACTTTCCTCGAGGGTTGATCATTTCCACGCCAACTCTACAACCTTGTTTAGATAAGGATCTGTTGAATTTAAGGATCCAGATGTCATTATTGGTACTTTATGGCTGCATATTTGGTTAGGGATGAGGGGCAGGTTCATGTGTTTCTCTTGACCGAGGAGATACGGGGACCAAAGCATCCCTTGGAGGAGTCTCCACAATAGATCCATCAGAAGGCTGTCTCTTGGATGTGCTTGTGGTTGGACCACTTTGGGGTGGGGCCTTACCCCTATGTCATTCTACTTTAAAGTCTTCCAGGCAAACCTTGGAAACATCTACACATGGTGTGCATTCCATCTCTGAATGGTTTTGGCAGTGAACTCGACACCAAGTGCTAGATAATAGGGATGTTAAACTCACCCTGTCACCTTGAGATCTCACCTCCTGCTTTAGCTCAATGATCAGATCATGGATCCTTTGAGTGATGAAAGGGTCTTCATCAGGTATTGTTTCTCCCGGGACAAAATCTAGGGTCAGGACTTCCTTGACCCTGTACAACCCGGGTTCCAATTTAGCGAAAGTGATTTCACTCACCTGACCATAATTGGTGAGGGCCTATTTTATCTGAGGTTCACTTTCTACCTTGATTTGATTATCTTCTCCCCTCTAAGGGAGCCAAAGGTGGGAGAAGTCGGTCGAGATATATCTGTTCAAGGATTTGGATCAGTTCTGACTCAGGAGCATCCTGTAGGTTTTAGGGATGTCGACTACTTGGATCTCAATGAAACTAGATATCCGGGGATCTTGGACTAGCTGAACGGGTATGTTCTTTAGTTCAGATACCATTTTTATGGCAGTTTTGTCTAGCTAGACAACCTCACCCTTGGACGGTGTGGATGTTAGTCCAAGATTTTTAAAAATAGATAGGGGCATGACATTGATCAAGGCACCTGAGTCTATTAGGAAGTTGTGTAAGTTTTTACCATGAATTTTAAGACCGAGAAAAAAGGGAGGGTCCTCTGTACGCCCCAAGAATATGGCCGCATTAGCATCATCAAATGTCACTGACTTGGAAGAGCGACTATGTGATTTTGGGTTCTCCAGGTATTGTAGGAGAGACTTCCTCTATTCGGGACAACTGAGTAGAACTTTCATCAAGGTCATGGTGGTAGTAGTATTCTCCATCACCTTCGTGATGTCAAACTATCATTTGGGAACCCATAGACCTTTTCTTGTAGAGTCATGTGTATATATAGGTGTGGGTCCTTCAGGAGTGGGTGGGTTAACATTTTACAGAGGATCTAGTGGAAGATTCACCACCCTCGGTGGAATTGATGTCATAAGGGGGCCCTTGTTTGATTAAATTCTTGTGATGTAGGGAGCCCTAGGATTGGTAAAGGCGTTAGCCTCAAATGCTAGGATGGAGCCATCAAAGAAACCCTATAATTTGAGTTCTTCTCCATCTTCTTCATCATCACTAAAGAAGAGGGTTTCACAAGTGAACACATAATGATGTGGTTCAAATGAAGATTCCGGAGGAGGAGAGTCAGTGTTTTGCTGCCTATCAGACTAGGAGATCAAGATGATCTTCTCTAACATGGTGCAGTTTACCTCAGAATATGAACCAGTATCTTGTAGCCAACACCAAGATGTCAGGGTAGAATTCAAAAAGTTATGTGGAATGGCTTGGTCTTGCACCTCCCTAGGTGTTAGGATAACTTTGGGGGGACACCCTCCTTGTTCGGTGTGTTGTTCCATTGTTCATTGGGATGAGCATTATTGTTTCCACTATTGTTAAAATGGTTCCAGCTCTCAGAGTTATTGGAACTCCATTGCCCAGAAAAGATATTCCCCCTTTGGGAGGAGTTGGTTCTAGGGGACATGGGAAGCCCCATCTTCAGCTGCCCCATGTTAGTAGTGAGCGAGGAAACCAATCACCTGAGGGATTTGACCTTGGTGGACAACTGGGTAGTGGTGTCACAATGGTTCGATTGAGGTGGTGGGGCAGGCGTAGAGGCACTTGTCACTGCTAGAGGCAAGCCTTCAGATGTTGATGCCTGGAAGAAAGGTACTCCACATGGTGGGGGTACTGTGGTTTGTTGTTCTACCTAGGGAGCGTACTCTGGGGCTAGAGTATTTTGGTGAGGAGGGGGATAGATATACCAAGGCACTAGATTGATCATAGGGGTGCCTAATGTTAGATTTGGGTCATATCCTCTTGGGTTTGTTGTTCCACCAGGAAATGTGTTATAAGGTAAGCCCTGACCGATACCAACGGGAGATTTACTCAAGTTCTGGGACAATTCAAGGGTGAGATTGTAAACCTTAGCCAAGGTATCCCTGCCATTGGTGGTGACAGTTCTCTAGAGAAGGGTAGCAACAAATGGGTCCAACACGTTAAGGTATGTTTGGATAGTCACATTAGTGGAGGGGATGAATGGCCTCGTACACTGCTTCAGAGCCCTCTGGAACCGATGGTTAAAGGTCGCTAGGGGTTCATTAGGATCCTCTTGAATGGATATAAATTGACTATAATACCAGGATGAGTCCATGTGGACCCAAAACACCATCAGAAAGGTAGCCTCCATATCTGGCCAACTATTGATGGAGTTTGCGGGTAAGTTCAAGTACCAGTTCATCTCATTCTCTTCGAGAGACAACATGAATATTCTTCTCACGACATACTCATGCTAGATGTAGTGTTGGTTCATAGCATCTTTGTAGGCTTGTAGATGTTCTTCCACGGTTTGAGGGCCTAGATGTTCATACTTAGGACAGGTCTTCTCTGAGTGTGGAGGAAGATCATTGACAGCATTGGGAAATTGTCCCATGGGAGACCTAGAGTTATTAAAGTATACAACCATTGGGATATTAAGGTTGGTAGTGAGATTGGTCATTGGGATGGGCTGGTTAACTTGAATATTCTGGGGGGCTACGATCCCTCCAAGCATGGGGTTGAAAGGATGCTTCTTCTGGTATGTCTCCTTTGTCAGATAGGGGGTCCAAGTTCTGCAAACTCTCCAGGGTTAGGGGTTGAACGCAATATTCTTTCAAATCGTAGGGGTGAGAACGTCCCTAACCTATGGAAAGCTTGGCTTCTAAAACTATTTCTTGGGGAACCTTTGGGAGGTGTGGTGTCGAAACCTTTAGGGGAGGATGAGCTCATGCCCTCCTTCTAGCGCTAGTTTCTATTAATGGGAATTTGTGATGGTCTCACCAACGGGAGATGAGTTGTCACCGAATACCGGGGTATTGACCAACTTCATCTAAAGAGGCATGTGGGAGAGCTGGCTCTCCTGGCCTCCAAGCACCTGGTTGTCAGGTCATGACAGTACAAGCCTAGATAAGTTGGAAAAGTGACTATTTGTTTTGAGGGGATAGCTGGTTTTGACTCATCTTCCTCTAAGATTTTGATGGTAATGGGTTTCCTACAAGAAATCGTTATATCCAGTGATGAAAAATAGCAAAAGATAGAACATGGTTAGTATAGATATCTAACTATATCCATGACATGCATTTCCTTAGCATCAAAAAAGTTCCAAATGAAAACAAGTAACAAATACTGAACATAGGCATGCAATATTCAACCAAATGAATATCAGTAGCAAAGTAACATATTTCATTAAATCATTGCAAGAACTGGAACAAAGGACATAAGAAAGCATACAACATAGAAATTGTTTACTAATTCTGGGACCAAAAATAACACAAAGCACGAGGCTGAATGGTGTTTCTCATTCTTTTATTAACTTCAAATCCAACATCACTAGTAGTTACACTAGTGGCCTCAAGGGAGCATTAATATACTCTAAACTTAAAGAACAACAACACTACTATAAAACTGAAAGCTTGTATTACTAGTGGACAACAAAATTATCAATTTTCCAACCCTTGGAATGGCGTTGAACTTGATATTAATAGAAAAATATAACTACCTAAGGGACTATCCCTACGCTAGCTATTTACATTCTATTACAATATTTATAGTCGGTACTACCTGCGTTGTCAGAAATCTCTTGATATAATTGTGACATGTAACTGATTGAATGTTTGATAATGTTAAGATGAAAGATAATACAGGTCATTAAATCAGTTAATGGAGTGTATTGTCATTGATGTCAACTTGATACCATCTGTATGGTCATGTAGATAATGCCAACGAATTCAGAGAACCAAAGTTATGCTTTCAGCAATACATAAAAGTCAAGTATTCACTAAGTGACAAACAACACCGACGGAGTGCACACCGATGGACAGAGAAAAGAAGAACAGTCACAGTGATACCCGATGATCAGAAGCATAGAGTTTCCCAACGAAGCAAACTACAGAATGCCCGATGAGAAAAGTTAGAAGGTTGCCCGATGACCAAAGATATAAAGTTTCCCGACGAGTAAAATTCCAATGATGCCCGACAGACAGAGATCACGAAGCTAACTTGAGTCTCACCGACGGATCATTCAGTTGTCACCAATGAATAACTGCAGTAGTAACCGACAAAACCAAGAGTTCAAAAAATGACAAAATATCTATCTAATAGAGCTAAAATTAGACTTAACTGGTTGTCTACTTTGTTTTATTCGACCAGAGATAAGTGATTGATTTAAAGCTGATTTGTACAGTTGGAAAGAAGATATCTACGAGAAAAATCAGGAGTTATGCTTTAAATCTAATTGGCTAGATTATTTATCACGCCAAGAATCAAGAATCAAGAATCAAGAAACAATGAATATTATGTCTATATAAGAGACAAGCTTAATTCATTTACGAATGAGATTGATCAGTATACTCTGCTTATTTACTGAGTTTCGGTAAATGGTTATACTGCTTATTGGTAATCAAGAAAGAATAAGGATTAACAGAGAAAACCGATAGACAATTAATCATTATTAGTATTTCATGGCATGCATCTTGTAGGGACATAATAATCTGAGGCTTATTGATTGGTGATTAAGTTTGAAGTAAATTTTTGAGGCCACTGATTCACCCCCCCCTCTTAGTTATTACTAACAATTGGTATCAGAGCTTGTGTGCTTAGAAATGAAGGTTTCAAGACCTAAGTCAAGATCACAAGATGAACAGACGAGATGTGCCCAAGTTGAACAAAGACAACTTTGCTTCATGGCAAAGTAGGATAAGACTCCACTTATCAGATGTCAAAGATTGCAAAACTGCAAAGAAGATGTGGGACAAAGTAAAAATTGTACATGGAGGTGATACAAATGTTCTGAGAGCCAAGGTAGAAATCCTTAGAGGAAATTTTGATGATCTCAGAATGAAAGGAGAAAACATCACACAATATAGCACAAGAATCAAAGAAGTAGTCAACGCTATACGAGGAGTTGGAGGTACACTTGAAGAGGAGATAGTGGTAAGTAAAATCTTAAGAACCTTACTACCTGTATATGCTATTAGAGTTTCTACCATTCAAGAAATGAGAGCAGTAGCAAACAATACAGTTAATCTTGATAGCTTAATTGGTAGACTGATTTCATTTGAGATGAATAACTTTGATAATAGTGTCTTACCAAACTTAGAGTTTGCATTTAAATCTTCTATGAGAATAAGCAAATCAAATCATAGACACACATCTAGAAGAGATAGTGAAAGTGAAAGTGAAGAAGAAGATATAGATGAAATAGAAGCACTTATGGCTAGAAGAATGCAGAGAGGCAAAGGTAAATACAAAGGCAAGTTACCACTT
>MU228251.1:2583674-2602911 GCA_018584345.1 Thuja plicata | reverse complement strand
CAAATCTTGATTCTTCACCTTTAGATTTTACTTCTTAAGTCCTTGATAGTTGATGATCATGGTTAGAGAAAATGAGAGAAGAAAGATTACTTATATATGAATCTAGGGTAAAATATTCTAGAGAGGCGTACATAGGAGAATTAAATTCCAATTAGACCTATACCCCTAGAAGAGGACCTATATTAAATATAATTTAAGAATTGTTGCTCCAAAGACCGAAACAACCGACTCGGAAGCGGGAATTAATTCTTTCTGAAGCTCGACATCCAGAAACCCCAGAAAGTTGAAATCTAGACCTTGGGTAAGAAAAAGGTCGATTATGACCTAGGTCAAGGTTAAGGTCAACCTTGACCTAGAAAGGTCAATTTTGACCCTGAGGTCAAAAATCTTAGCTTGCAGTTTTGGGTATTAGAAATAGGTTGGAGAAAAGTGAGAAATGGGGTAGAATAGGGGAAAAAGACAGATCCAAGTCAGAGACCCATTCAAGGTGCTTGACATGACCCAAAACCACTTACTCAGAAGCCTAAACTAGTCTACAATCAAAGTGCTATTTTTTGACTATACATTTAGCCCACACTTTAGCAAGAGTATGGACTCGATGCAAAATCTTGGTAAAGGAGATCATGAATAACATATAATCTTATTGAAATCAAAAGGGACAAAGGAATCCTTAAGGCCCCAGGGACTTAATTCTTTATCAACCCTAAGATTACGATAAGAGAGACATCACCAGTTAAGGAGAAAGAGAGAGAGGGTGTGATTACCTCACCCAATGAGAACTTATGTCCCATTGTGAACCACACAAGGAGATAGTGCAACTGGAAAGATGGATTTGAACTGCCTAGTAAATGTGGCTACTCACTAGTCAACCCATCAGGGAGATCCGGTCTTAAGGACACCTTCCAACCTTAGGGGATCAAAACATTGTAAATTGAAACTAGATGGATAAAGAGATCTATATAAATTTAAACTGGAGGGATCAAGAGATACTATAAGGTAAAAATCCACGCTTTAAGGATTAGTCTTTAATCAATAAAGGGAGAAAGTTTTAAGTTTGAAAATATTTTGAACGTGCCTATGTGTAAAAAGTGAGTCGAGCGTATGCCCCCATATTAAAGTCATTGCTAACACTTTAATAGGATCAATGACTTTAATGGAAAAATAAATAACTCTACTAATTACGTTTCCACTATGAGATGCCCCCAAATGAAGACAAATCAAGGGAAATACCACATAAACATACAAAGAACACATAAGGGATCTACCTACTGTGGGGTCAGTATAATCATAAGATAACATGTTATAAGGTAGAAAATATTGATAGGGTTTGGAACAATGTTGGTTTGCTCATAAAAGTGTCCCTATGCACATATTATCCACTTACATTTAATTGTAATTGATAAGGGGTGCAAATGTGGAAATGTTTGTAAAGGAAAATGGAATAAAATACATACCTCTGAAAAAGAACCTGCTGAAAACCCTGTTAGATGGTCTCATAAATTGTTGATTTTCGCATTCCTAAACTAAAATTGCGAGATCTACGAAACCCAAATTTTTTTTTCTGAGAAAGGTCAATTTTGACCCTCAAGTCAATGTCGACCTTGACCCAGAATTTATAATTCTGACCTAGGTCAGGGTTGAGGTTGTCCTTGACCTAGGTCAGGGTCGACCTTGACCCCAAAATGTCACCCTTGACCCCAAAATGTTGACCTTGACCTGCACATCTCCGACAGAAAATCTGTTTGTGGGTCCTGAAATTTTATCGAAAAGGGTATCCAGATCTACACTTTAATTCACTCTCCTAAACCTATACCTACAAGAAAAATGGTTTGTTTGTTGGGGGGCAGGGGTTTGCCTTAGTCAAACCCTAGTTTGGAATTAACCTTATAATCAAATTTAAATTGCATAAGTAAACAAAGTAAATAAACAAATTCACCTAGCTTGTATAGAATCCCTTGTGGTGGATTTGAATCCGTGGATCCACAAGTATGTATGCACAAAATGGATGTAGAATGTAGAATGTAGAATGTCTCAAACCAATTGCTTGTAAATATTCAACACCAATCTTGAATGGATCTTGGAAGAGGAAGAGGCTTGGAGGAATGTGGATGAAGAAATATTCAACAAGAGGGCTCCACGGAGCTTGAATCCTTCAATGGCAACCAATGGATCTCCTTGATGAATTGGATGCTTGAGAATTTCTTGAATGATTGAGAATGGATGAATGCTTCAATGGATACTTGGCTTGCTTCAAATATTTCTCCTTAGCTTTCACTTAGTTGATGGTTAGATAAAATGAGAGGATAAAGCTCCCTTATATATGAATCTAGGGAACAATATTCTAGAGAGGCCTACATAGGAGAATTAAATTCCAATTAGACCTATACCCTTAGAAGAGGACCTATATTAAATATAATTTAATATTTGTTTCTCCGAAGACCGAAACAACCGACCTAGAAAGTGGGAACTAATTCTTTCTAAAGCCCGACATCAAGAAACCACAGAAACTTGAAATCTGGAACTTGGGCCAGAAAAAGGTTGATTCAGACCTAGGTCAAGGTCAAGGTCGACCTTGACCTAGGTCAAGGGTGAGGTAGACCTTGACCTAGAAAGGTTGATTTTGACCCTGAGGTAAAAAATATCAATTTCCAGTTTAGGGTGTCAGAAACAAGCTGGAAAAAGTGGGAAATAGGGTAGAATAGGGGAAAAAGCCAGATCCAAGTCAGAGACCCATTCAAGGTGCTTGACATGACCCCAAACCACTTACTTGAAAGGATAAACCAGTCTACCATGGAAGTTCTTCCATTTTATGACTATACACATGTATATATAGATATGATATTATTTTCTAATGAATTGACATCATTCCCCAAAGAAAGTAGAACTAAAATCACAATGGAGGAACGAAAAACTCAAGAGTTACAAAGAAGAGTCTTTTTGGACCACAACATGGAGACCAAAAAGAATCAGTTCTACCATGTCATAGATCCAAGCAGACTATACAAGGAAAACATTTATGAATGATAGCACAAGTATAACATAACATGAAAACAACATATAGAAGAGTAAAGATACATATAGAGGAATTGTACAATAGGTTTGATTCCTTTATCACCTTGCACCAAAAAAGTAACAAGGGTCATATAAAATAATCTAAAAAAAAATTAGTAACACATTACGGGAGAAGAACAATACAACATGAAAACACAAAAAGGGCTACCATGAAAGACAAGCCAATCAAACGCATTGCCTACTCTCCCCATCTCGATTTATATCATTTAGGGAAGGTGGGAAACTCACAAGAGGGAATATATCCAACACAGTAGGAATAATAGCCAGTTAAAAATAAGGATCCTCTTGAGAATTGCATTGTTTGATGCTAGGTGTAATTATCAATTGAGTTGAAAGCATATGAGATAAATCAGTATCAAGATCGATGGTCTCATATTCATCACTAGGATCAATACGATCATCAAGAGTATCCTCCTCATCAAGATTAATTAAAATAGGATCTAAGATGCGAATAGGATCATCGTAATCATTCATCTTAACATCATTATGAACATTAACTTATTCCAACACATCATGCATAGGTTGGTCGAAAGAAGGTAAAGAATTTTGAAGAACAGAAGCACAGGCCCTAGCATTAGCTCTACGCTTCTTACGATGTTCATTAGCAGATTTTTATGCTTCACTTTATTTGACACTTGTTGAGGACTAGGAGGAATAACAACAGGCTCCTTCACAGGTTCTATATGAGGATTAGTAGGATTTGCAGTAGGCTGAGAAGTGACACTGGGAGGTTGAGTAATAGAGATATCTGTTATGGATAAAGGAGGTATGGAAGGAGTAGGAAAATGACCATGGTTAAGATCTATCTGAGGCATGCTTAACTTGAAAATATTGTGATGTTTATAGGCTTGATATGAACGAAAAAGGTTACTAGGGTGAGGAGGACATGAATTAGGTAATGAAGGCCAAAAGAAATTAAGAGAAGCACAATCTCTAGGCCTAGAAGGTTGATACAAACTATGATTAATCGTATTTACTTCTCCATTATGAATGAACTTAATACACTTATGAATATGAGAAGCAACATCATGCATATCAGTTATCCAAGGAAAACCAAATTTGATTCAAAATTGATTAGAAGTGGGAACAAAAATGAAGGTAGTATCTACAACTTTACCACAAAGTTCAACAGGAAAGTTAATAGAACCAAGTGAAGGATAGAGAAAACTATTATAAGTTTGGTTCCATGCATCAGATGCATCATAAAAATCACATTGTAGGTTTTTCATAAAAAGTTTTTCCTCGGTAATGACATTTATTAAAGATGTGGGATCAACAAGACAACCATGTGTAGGTATCTTAGCAATCCTAGCATAAATATAAAGGGGACCATCAAGAGCCTTAATAGTCTCAGAATCATCAAAGGTAAATGAGAGTTCCCTAGGTCATTTATCCTTAGTTTGTTTCTAAGGTTTAGGTGAAACTTGAAGTTGAAGTGGAGGCAAAGGATCTTGAATAGTAGGTTGAGATGAAAAAACCCACTCCACATGATTAACATTGTGATTGAGATCATCCATCTTTGAATCGTAAACAATATCTACAGAAGATGGTTGAGTGATGGTATTAGTATCACGTGTTGGTAAAGGATTCATATAGATTTGAAGGTTTTGATTAGGAGGAGAGATAGATTTGTTCTCATTACCATCAAAATTATCAATAGATAAAGTATTATAATTGATTAAGTCTTGAACCTTATGCTTTAAAGAATAACATTTTTCAGTATCATGGCCATTCTGTCGATGGTATTGTCAAAAGGCTTTAGAATCAAAGGATTTTGATGCTATCATGGTAGGGAGAAGAGGTCGAATAGGAGGAAAGGTAATCATATTAGAACTTAACAACCTACTCATAATAGAATGTAAAGATTCAGAGAGAGGAGTAAACGTACGATTCATACAGAAAGCAGTGGATGCAGAAGTGGCATTGTTGGATGCAACAACAACTTGATCAGCAAATGAATTCATCTTTTTATTAATCTTGACATATTTTTCAGGTTTCTGAAACTTATTAGGATTAGGAGCAACGCCACTCTTATCAACTGGAACAAGAGACATTGGAATATTTCTCTCAAATTGACTCACTTGTAATTGATAATGATGAAGTGTTGCACAAATTTGTTGAAAAGAGGTAAATTCAGTAAGCAAAATCTTATCTCTAGTATCCTTTTGTAAATTTGAAATAAACATATGTCGAATATCAATATTAGGAACATGATAAGAAATCTGAGCATACAAATGCTTAAATCTACCAATAAAATCAGTCAATTTTTCCTTAGTGTTTTGTTTACAATGCATTAAATCAGTTAAGGAAACTTGCAGACCAATGTTATTTTGAAATTGTTGGATGAAGGTATTAGAAAGTTTAGGAAAAGAATCAATAGAATAAGGAGGTAAATAACAATACCATTGCAAGGCCTTATCACGAAACGTTCTAGCAAACAACTTAGCTAAAATCCTATGGTCACAAGCATAATCACTACAAAGGATTTGAAATGTTTTAACATGAGTAACATGGTCTCCTTTGTCATTGCAATTCTCAAGATGAGGCATGCTAGCTTTCTGAGGAATAGTAGCACAAATAATTTCTAAGGATAAAGGACTACCCATGTCACATGTAGGAATGCTAAACTTGGATTGGGTTAAAGATGCAACTTGTTGTTGTAAAGATGACACAGTTTGATCCAAACTAATAATTGTGGAATCATTAGAAGAAATAGGTGGCATAGAAATATTAGGAACACTAGGAAAAGTGTAGGAATTAGCAAGAATGGAAGACACAACTGGTGGAACACTTGGAACCATAGTTGGAAGGGGATTGAAATAAGTAAAAGGCACACTATGATATGAAGGTTGTGAGGTAGGTAGAGATACCGGTGGAACACTCACATGAATAGATGAAGTTGGAAGAGATGTAGTCATAAAAGGAGGAGTGTAAGTAGGAATTCTAGGTAAAGGAACAAAAGAAGGTCCCTCACTAGTGACAGGAGGAGTGAATCCTATATCTTGAGCCTCTTGTGCTAAAGGTTTAACATTCAAATGCACAAGATGAGTGATACCACACAAGAGATTAACACCTTGATCACTATCACGAAGGAATTTATTAAGAGCATCTATAACTTTGATAGAATCTTGATTATGGTTCTCTTGAATAAGCCAATTTCCCATTTTATCAAGTTCAGTTGAAAGTTTTTGTACTTGTTCAGGAGGAACTCTTAAAGCATCATCCTCATCATGAGATGAGTGAGAAGAGTTATGCTCCATAGAAGGATTGGAATCATGAGTGGTAAAATTGTCATCCAGGATTCTAAGGAAAGGAGAGGAAGACTCAGGATCAAAGGAACCCATAAGTATACGACTTCTTCTAACCGGGATACTATTAGTAGGACTAGAATTGGTAAAGCTCATACACCAATGCAATGCAAATGAACTAATTTAGGAAACACAAGATTTTGATTTTTAATTTTTTAAATGTAAATGAAAGACCATAAAAGAAATCTAATCTAATATGCATGCAAGATCTAAAATAAAATTGTAAATATAACACCAAAAAAGAAAGAGTTGTCTATCGCGGGTTCACCAAAATGTAACATAAGAAATGGGAAAATACATTTATATAAGGTATAAAATTATTGTTGTTACATTTGAAATTAGAATGTTTATTGAAATGTAAGGGGTAAATAAGATGTTCCTTTTAACCTCAAATACACAAAGGAAGGATCCAAATTGATTAACCCCAAAGGAAGGATCAATGCATAAATGAATCAATCGATTGGAAATGAGAATAAAGAGGAAGACCTTAGATTCCATTTTATAGAAAAGAATGTGTGATAGATTTAAAAAGATTAAGAACTTTAATTGAAATGATTAGGAGAAAAGTAATAACCTCGAAATGCTACAGACCTGAAGAATGTTGTTTTCGGGGGTCTACACTTAGTTTCTATAAAATCTGCAACTAGATCTGGAACATGAACACATAGACGTACAAAACCTAGAAATATTTTTCCAATATGGCATAGTTCTAATTTTGACCCTTAAGTAAATATCACCATTGACCCATAATTTCCAATTTCAACCTAGGGCAGAATTGACCTCCGATTTTGACCTAAAATCTCCAACAGAAAATATGTTTCCAGATCCTGATAGTTTGCCAAAAAAGGGTATCCGAATCTGCACTCCAACTCATTGTTTCGAACCTATCCCTGCAAGAAAAATAGTTTGTTTGTTGGGGGGGGGGTGTTTGCCTTGGTCAAACCCTGATTTTGGAATTAACCTCAAAGTATAATTGAAATTTCATAAATAAAACAAAGTAAATGAACAAATTCACCTTGCTTGTATGGAAACCCTTGTGGCGGATTTGAATCCATGGATTCACAAGTATGTATGCACCAAATGGATGTAGAATGTAGAATGTAGGATGTCTCAAATCAATTTCTTATAGATCTTCAATATCAATTTTGAATGGATCTTTGAATAGGAGGAGGCTTGGAGGAATGTGGATGGAGAAATCTTCAACAAGAGGGCTCCATAGAGCTTGAATCTTTCAATGGCTACCAATGGATCTCCTTGATGAATTGTGTGCCTGAGAAGTGCTTGAATGCTGGAAATTAGATGAATGCTTCAAATCTTTCTTCTTCACCTTTAGATTTAACTTCTTAAGTCTTTGATAGTTGATGATCATGGTTAGAGAAAATGAGAGAAGAAAGCTTCGTTATATATGAATCTAGGGCACAATCTTCTAGAGAGGCCTACATAGGAAAATTAAATTCCAATTAGACCTATACCCCCTAGAAGAGGACCTATATTAAATATATTTAAAGAATTTTTTCTCTGAAGACTGAAATAGATGACCCGGAAGTGGGAATTAAATATTTTCAAATCCCGACATCTGAAAACCTAGGAAACTTGAAATCTGGACCTTGGGTAAGAAAAAGGTCGATTTTGACCTAGGTCAAGGTGAACGTTGACCTTGACCCAAAAAGGTCAATTTTGACCCTAAAGTTAGAAATCTCAGTTTGCATTTTAGGGTATTAGAAATAGGCTGGAGAAAAGTGGGAAATGGGGCAAAACAACAGAAAAAGCCAAATCCAAGCCAGAGACCTATTCAAGGTGCTTGACATGACCCCAAATCACTTACTTGAAAGGATAAACCATTCTACAATGGAAGTGCTTCCATTTTTTGACTATACATTTATCCCCCACTTTAGCAAGAGTATGGACTCGATGTAAACTCTCAGTAAAGGAGATCATGAAGAATAGATAATCTTATTGAAATCAAAAGGGACAAAGGAATCCTCAAGCCCCTAGGGACTTAAGTCTCTATCAACCCTAATATCATGATAAGAGATACATTGCCATTTAAGGAGAAAGAGAGAGGGTGTGATTACCTCACCCAATGAGAACTTATGTCCCATTGTGAACCACACAAGGAAATAGTGCAACTGGAAAGATGGAGTTGAACCTCCTAGTAAATGTGGCTACTCACTAGTCAACCCATCAGGGAGATCCAGTCTTAAGGACACCTTCCGACCTTAAGGGATCAAAACATTGTAAATTGAAACTAGAGGGATCAAGAGATCCATATAAATTTAAACCAGAGGGATCAAGAGATCCTATAAGGTAAAAATCCATGCTTTAAGGACTAGTCTTTAATGGGAGAAAGTTTTAAGTTTGAAAATATTTTAAACATGCATGTGTGCAAAAAGTGAGTAGAGTGTATGCCCACATGTTAAAGTCATTTATAACACTTTAACATGAGCAATGGCTTTAACAGAAACATAAACAACTCTACTGATTACGTTTCCACTATGAGATGCCCCCCAAATGAAGACAAATCAAGGGAAATACCACATAAACATACAAAGAACACAGAAGGGATCTACCTACTATGGGGTCAGTATAATCATAAGATAACATGTATATATAGATATGATATTATTGTAAATTAATTGACATCATTCCCCAAAGAAAGTAGAACTACAATAACAATGTAGGAAAGAAAACTCAAGAGTTACGAAGAAGAGTCTTTTCCGACCACAACATGGAGACCAAAAAAAAATAGTTCTACCATGTCGCAAATCCAAGAGGACTACACAAGGAAAACATTTATGAACAATAGCACAAGTAGAACATAACATGAAAACAACATATAGAAGAGTAAATATACATATACAGGAATTGTACAACATGTTTGATTCCTTTATCACCTTGCACCAACAAAGTAACAAGGGTCATATAAAAGAGTCTAACAAACATTTAGTAACACATTATGGAAGAAGCATAATACAATAGGAAAACACAGAAAGGGCTACGTGAAGGACAATCCAATCAAGTTCATCGCCTACTCTCCCCATCTTGGTTTATATCATTTAGGGAAGGTGGGCAACTCGCAAGAGGGAATATATCCAACACAGTAGGAATAATAGCCAGTTCCAAACAAGGATCCTTTTGAGAATCATGTTGTTTGATGCTAGGTGCAATTATCAATTGAGTTGAAAGCATATGAGGTAAATCAGTATCAAGATCAATGGTCTCATATTCATCACTACGATCAATAGGATCATCAAGAATATCCTCCTCATCAAGATTAATTAAAATAGGATCTAAGATGCGAATAGGATCATCATAATCATTCATCTTAACATCATTATGAACATTAACTTATTCCAACACATCAGGCATATGTTGATCGAAATAAGGTAAAAAATTTTGAAGAAAAAAGGCATGGGCCCTCACATTAGCTCTACGCTTCTTATGATGTTCATGAGTAGATTTGTTACGATTCGCTTTGTTTGACACTTGTTGAGGACTAGGAGGAATAACAACGGGTTCCTCCACATGTTCTATAGGAGGATTAGTAGGATTTGTAGTAGGCTAAGAAGAAACACTGGAAGGTTGAGTAATAGAGCTAGCTGTAATGGATAAAGGAGGTATGGAAGGAGTAGGAAAAAGGCCACGGTTAAGATCTATTTGAGGCATGCTTAACTCGACAATCTTGCAATGTTTATAGTCTTGAAATGAATGAAAAAGGTTATCAGGGCGAGGAGGAAATGAATTAGGTAATGAAGGCCAAAATAAATCAAGAGAAGCACAATCTCTAGGCCTAGAAGGTTGATACAAACTATGATTAATCATATTTACTTCTCCATTATGAATGAACTTAATACACTTATGAATAAGAGAAGTAACAACATGCATAGAAGTTATCCAAGGCAAACCAAATTTGACATGAAATTTATTAGAAGTGGGAATGACAATGAAGGTAGTATCTAAAACTTTACCACAAATTTCAATAGGAAAGTTAATAGAACCAAGTGAAGGATAGAGAAAACCATTGCAAGTTTGGATCCATGCATTAGATGCACCATAACAATCACATTGTAGGTTTTTCATAAAAATGTTTTCCTCGGTATTGACATTTATTAAAGATGTGGGATCAACAAGAAAACCATGCGTAGGTATCTTAGCAATCCTACCATTAATATAAAGGGGACCATCGGGAGCCTTAATAGTCTCAGAATCATCAAAGGTAATTGAGATTTCCCTAGGTCGTTTATCCTTAGTTTGTTTCTGAGGTTTAGGTGGAACTTGAAGTTGAAGTGGAGGCAAAGGATCTTACATAGTAGGTTGAGATGAAACAATGCACTCCACGTGATTAACAATGTGATTGAGACCATCCATCTTTGAATCATAAACAATATCTACAAAAGATGATTGAGAGATGGTATTAGTATCATGTGTTGGTAAAGGATTCATATAGATTTGAAGGTTTTGATTAGGAGGAGAGACATATTTGTTCTCATTACCATCAAAATTATCAATAGATAAAGAATTAGAATTGATTAAGTCTTGAACCTTATGCATTAGAGAATAACATTTTTCAGTATCATGGCCATTCTATCGATGGTATTGACAAAAGGCTTTAGAATCAAAGGATTTTGATGCCATTGTGGTAGGGAGAATAGGTCGAATATGAGGAAAGGTAATCATATTAGCACTTAACAACCTAATCATAATAGAATGTAAAGATTTAGAGAAATGAGTAAACATACGATTCATAAGGAAAGTAGTGGATGTAGAAGTGGAATTGTTGGATGCAACAAGAACTTGTTCAACAAATGCATTTGTCTATTTATTAATCTTGACATAGTTGTTAGGTTTTTGAAACTTATTAGGATTAGGAGCAACATCACTCTTAACAACTGGAACAGGAGCCATTGGAGTGTTGCTCTTAAATTGACTCACTTGTAATTGATAATGATGAAGTGCTGCACAAAGTTTTTGAAAAGAGGTAAATTCAGTAAGCAAAATCTTATCTCTAATATCCTTTTGTAAATTTGAAATAAACATATCTTGAATATCAATATCAGGAACAAGATAAGAAATTTGAGCATACAAATGCTTAAATCTACCAATAAAATTAGTCAATTTTTCTTTAGTGTTTTGTTTAAAATGCATTAAATCAATTAAGAAAACTTGCAGACCAATGTTATTTTGAAATTGTTGGATGAAGGTATTAGAAAGTTTAGGAAAATAATCAATAGAATAAGGAGGTAAATAAAAATACCATTGCAAGGCCTTATCATGAAAATTTCTAGCAAACAACTTAGCTAAAATCCTATGGTCATGAGCATAATCACTAAAAAGGATTTGAAATGTTTTAACATGAGTAACAAGATCTTCTTTACCATTGTAATTCTCAAGATGAGGCATATTGTCTTGCTGAGGGATAGTAGCACAGATAATATCTAAGGATAAAAGACTATCCATGTCACATGTAGGAATACTAAACTTGGATTGGGTTGAAGATGTAAGTTGTTGTAAAGATGACATAGTTTGAGCCAAACTAATAATTGTGGAATCATTAGAAGAAATAGGTGGCATAGAAATATTAGGAACACTAGGAAAAGTGTAGGAAGTAGAAGGAATGAAAGACACAATAGGTGGAACACTTGGAACCACAGTTGGAAGGGGATTGGAATAAGTAAAAGGCACACTATGATATGAAGGTTATGAGGTAGGTATAGATACTATTGGAACACTCACAGGAATAGATGAAGTTGGAAGAGATGTTGTCATCAAAGGAGTGTAAGTAGGAATGCTAGGTAAAGGAATGGAAGAAGGTCCCTCACTAGTGACAGGAGGAGTGAACCCTATATCTTGAGCCTCTTGATCTAAAGGTTTAATATTCAAATGCACAAGATGAGTGATACCACACAAGAGATTAACACCTTGATCACTATCACGAAGGAATTTCTTAAGAGCCTCTATAGCTTGGATGGAATCTTGATTATGGCTCTCTTGAATAAGCCAATTTCCCATTTTATCAAGTTTTGTTGAAAGTTTTTGTACTTGTTCAGGAGGAACTCTTAAAGCATCATCCTCATCATGAGATGAGTGAGAAGAGTTATGTTTCATAGAAGGATTCAAATCACGAGTGGTAAAATTGTCATCCAGGATCCTAAGGAAAGGAGAGGAAGACTCAGGATCAAAGGAACACATAAGTCTACGACTTCTTCTAACCGGGATACTATAAGTAGGACTAGAAGTGGTAAAGCTCATACACCAATGCAATGAAAATGAACTAATTTTGGAAATACAAGATTTTGATTTTTAATTTTTGAAATGTAAATGCAAGAACATAAAAGTAAGCTAATCTAATATGCATGCAAGATCTAATCTAAAAATGTAAATCTAACACCAAAAAAGAAAGAGTTGTCTATCGCGGGTTCACCAAAATGTAACATAAGAAATGGGAAAATACATCTATGTAAGGTATAAAATTATTGTTGTTACATTTGAAATTAGAATATCTATTGAAATGTAAGGGGTAAATAAGATGTTCCTTTTAACCTCTAATACAAAAAGGAAGGATCCAAATTGATTAATCCCAAAGGAAGGATCAATGCATAAATGAATCAATCGATTGGAAATGAGAATAAAGAGGAAGACCTTAGATTCCATTTTATAGAAAAGAATGTGTGATAAATTTAGAAAGATTAAGAACTTTAATTGAAATGAGTAGAAGAAAATTCCTAACCTCAAAATTCTATAGACCTAAAGAATGTTTTTTTTAGGGGTATGCACTCAGTTTCTAGAAAATATGCAACCGGATCTAGAATAGGAACGCAGAGACGGAAAAAACCTAGAATTTTTTTTTTGATCTGGCACAGTTCTGATTATGACCTTCAAATCAATGTCACCATTTCCAATTCTGACCTAGAATTTCCAATTCTAACCTAGGGCAGAATCAACCTCCAATTCTGACCTAAAATCTCTGACAGAAAGCCTGTTTAGGGATCTCAATAGTTTGTCGAAAAGGGTATCCAAATATGCACTCCAACTCGCTGTTCCAAACCTATCCCTACAAGAAAAATGGTTTGTTTGTTGGGGGGGAGGGGTTTTCCTTGGTCAAACCCTAGTTTTGGAATTAACCTCAAAGTATAATTTAAATTGCATAAATAAAACAAAGTAAATGAACAAATTCACCTTGCTTGTATGGAAATGCTTGTGGCGGATTCAAATCCGTGGATCCACAAGTATGTATGAACCAAATGGATGTAGAATTTAGAATTTAGAATGTAGGATGTTTCAAATCAATTTCTTGTAGTTATTCAATATCAATCTTGAATGGATCTTTGAATAGGAGGAGGCTTGGAGGAATGTGGATGGAGAAATATTCAACAAGAGGGCTCCATAGAGCTTGAATCCTTCAATGGATACCAATGGATCTCCTTGAAGAATTAAGTGCTTGAATGCTTGAGAATAGATGAATGCTTCAATTTATATTTGGCTTGCTTCAAATATTACTTATTCACCTTTAGATTTCACTTGTTAAGTCTTTGATAGTTGATGATCATGGTTAGAGAAAACGAGAGAAGAAAGCTTCCTTAAATATGAATCTAGCGCACAATATTCTAGAGAGGCCTACATAGGAGAATTAAATTTCAATTAGACCTATATCCCTAGAGAAGGACCTATATTAAATATAATTTAAGAATTTTTTCTCTGAAGACCGAAACAGCCGACCCGGAAATGAGAATTAATTCTTTCCGAAGCCCGACATCCCGAAACTTGAAATCTGGACCTTGTGTTAGAAAAAGGTTGATTCTGACCTAGGGCAAGGTTGAGGTCGACCTTGACCCAGAAAGGTCAATTTTGACCCTGAGGTTAAAAATCTCAGTTTGCAGTTTAGGGTGTCAGAAACAGGCTGGAGAAAAGTGGGAAATGGGGCAGAATAGGGGGAAAAGATAGATCCAAGTCAAAGACCCATTCAAGGTGCTTGAACTGACCCCAAACCACTTACTCAGAAGTCTAAACCAATATACAATGGAAGTTATTCCATTTTATGACTATACACCTCTGTACGCTAGATATTAAATGCTAGAACGATGTCTCAGGACTCGGGAGGCTTCTGCAGTGAACTTTTAGGCCAATAGTGACCAGTCATGTCTAGAAGAGTGGTCACGAACCTGACATCATACTGTAGATAGTGATTGGTCACATCGATAAGCAAGAAGTAAGGATACATCTCTCAATCTACTGCAGAAGTAGAGTATGTTGCTGCTGCTGCAAATTGCTCAAACATTGCATGGATCAAACAGTTACTGGAAGGTATACATATGAAGATCCTAGAACCAGTAATTATCTATTGTGATAATACAGGTGCAATTAACATTTCCAAAAATCCAGTCATGCATGCCAAAATAAAGCATATTGACATCAAGTATCATTATTTGAGAGAACAAGTTCAGGCAAAAGAGGTGATACTTGAGTATGTGCAATCAAACGAACAATTGGCCGATATCTTCACCAAGCCACTACCCAAGGATTTTGTGTGTGAGAAATTACACCTTCATGAAATTAGGACTCTAAACTACAATTCTATGGAAATAAAATGACAATTTAAACTAAGAATTGTAATTAAATCTACTACATCTCATGGTTCCCTATCTAAGCTTTGTTAAGAGAGCTCTCAGCCTTAATCTCTCTCAAGGACAATCCTAGAATGATAAATTTAAAGATAAAATGCAAGATCTAGCTCAAATTCTCAAGATGATATGAAATTCTAATTCTAAATGCTCATGATATGCTCCTCAATTCAACAATTGCTTCTACAAATGCTCAAAAATACTTCTCAATTAATCTCAAATGCTCTTAATTTCTCATAAATTGACTATAATGAGGATGCTTTGCACTTGAATTTTTAGGATATCAAATGCATAGAAAATGGCTTGTATTTATAGAAAATTCCCAAGGGTAGGGGGTAGAGTGAATTAACCATGGGTTAATCCTTGGTTGAGTTTGATCCCTCAAATGGTTTCAAATGGGGGGACCATTTAAATGGTTGTCCTCAAAGGGTGAGACAAGAAGACAAGATCCTCAATTCTCATTGGTTGATCAAATTGAGTTGAAAGAAATTAGGAATTATTTAATTCAATCATTTAATTAATTTAGCCATGTAAGGCTGAATGGGTTGGATTTGATTTTTGATTTAAAACTATACAATTAATTTCTTAAAATCAATTATATAATTTGATTGATCCCTTTTAGGCTTAAACTTGATTATTTGATTTTATTGTTAATTAATCCTTTGATTTTGATTTGATTTTGTCCCATTTGCTTGATAAATTTCCATTTAATTTGATTTTGATCCATTTTAATGCATTTTGATGAGATTTAGGGCAATTAGCTAAGATTTGCAAATTTGGATGATTAAGAGACACCTGGTCAATTTTAGGTATCTACAAATGCCCCTATTTGAATTTATGTACAAAGCGCATTGATTCAAAGAAAATTTGATGTCTTGATCATTGATTTGATACTGATGTCTGATTGATTAACTGATGCGAAACCTGATTGATTTGAAAATCTGATGTGAAACATTGTGTGAAACCTTGATGTGAAACCTAATGTAGGATGCCTCACTGATAAATTTTGAATTTTGAATTCCCCAAATTTGATGAAAAATGTGATGCAGAATCCCAGTTTGATGATACAATGATGCCCCCTCAGAAAAGAAAACATTTTGATGTTCTGAATGCCAAAATTTTGATGAAACTGATGATGCATAGATCCAAGATGATTTCATTTTTGATAAACAATGATGCTGAAAAAAGATGTCAGAAGATGCCCCAGTATGCATAAATATGCAGTTGAATCCAATTGGGTCAAAAAATCTTTCAAAAATTAGGGTAAAATAGCTTAAATAGGTTGAAAACCCTAAATTTACTATTCATTTTCACTTTTACAATTGAGATTTTTTTGCTCTGATCCTATGACAATTGATAGCGATGGTGGTCCCCATTTGAGAGCATCGGTTTGAGAGAGCGCGCCGTTATAAGAGACCTCCCGACTACGGACCTCCGGTGAGTGATTTCAACCTTCCTAGTGCATTTATTGTAATTTTTTAATGTTTTTAGATAAGTCTTTGCAAAACACCATGTAGGAAACTTTAAAAGCCACCTAAGATAGTGAAAAACTGCCTCCGCACATT
Organism: Thuja plicata; assembly: GCA_018584345.1. Lineage (NCBI taxonomy): Eukaryota > Viridiplantae > Streptophyta > Pinopsida > Cupressales > Cupressaceae > Thuja > Thuja plicata. The sequence continues at coordinate 2,586,348 of MU228251.1, read as the reverse complement.
TTAAAGCCGCGTTGGAGAAATCTAGAGCCACCTAGGACTTAGGTCAAAAATGATAACCCAAATAGTTTTGCGCCGCCCCTGAAACCCTATTATTTTAGAGCTGCCTAGGACAATTTGAAATCTGCCTAGGACTTTAAAAGGTCGCGTGCTATGTAAAGCGCTGCCTCTGATGATTAGAGTGCCGCGTATGAGAATTTTAACGTCGTGTGGCTAAAAAACCACATACATTGAATCAAGTGCCGCCTCCAAGAAAATTTAGGCAAAACTAAAAATATATAGGATAAAATTTGTCATCGATTGATCAATTGAATGATTCAATTGATGTCCAAGATAGAAAATGTACTTCCATGATGTCACTCAGTGTTTAGGATATTAGAAAAATCATATCGATGAATGTTTGATATGCCAATCAGATTGATTAAAATGATGCCAAATTGATCCCTTCTCAAGATCTAGAGGTTAGGAACAATAGGTTGTTGCGCTCAAAATAGAGAAAGATAGATTTAATGTGTTTGATCAACTTAGAATGATCCACCAATAGAAAGACTAATATAATTCACTTTGTTTCAAATTGTAGGAACATAACCATAAGTTGGGAGTACGGGGTGAAGTGTCTTGGATCTTTGATTTAGTTGATGAGCTTACACCTCCTAAGAGATATACTATCGAGACATGTGGTCATAGTTTCCTTCTTGATCTCCCTCGGTTTTAGTTGAACCGAGGTCTTTTGACAACTATGGCAGAGCGATGGCACTTTGACCATAACACTTTCCATCTACCCCTCGGCGGGATGACTATCATGCTAGAGGATGTATACAGATTGCTGAGGATCCTGAATCATGGAGAGCGAGTATACTATGATTCAATTTATGATGGCAGCATATGCAGATGGGTGTTCAGAGACAACACCATTGAGAATGATTACATTACTTGGGAACAGTTTGCTTCATTTCCTACCTTGCCAGCATTATTAGGAGCAGTTATCAGAGGATTGTTGCTTCCAGATAGGATAGGTCATGGCTTTGCGGTCAGATGGGGCCATATATTGGAGGACATGATTGCACATCCTCAGAGATTTGACTGGGGTTCCTGTGTGTTAGCCCAACTTTATCATGATCTTCATGAGATTGTATATAGGTGCAGCGCATCTATCTCAACAGGTGCGGTTTTACTACAGCTGTGGACTTGGGAGCATATCCCTATAACCAGACCAGTCTCAGCACGAGTGCAGGCCTAAGGATATCTATATGATTTTCTATACGGTGGTATGCTTTTCCAACATCATCTTGGCAAGGTTGAGTTTTGGCATCGTACTATTGATGATATCGATCAGGTCATCTGGAGACCATATTTGAGCTGTGAGATGTGGTGAGAGGATGATGATGAGTTGCCTTATATGTTTTCCCCTCAGTGGATGATTGGTTGATCACCACTGTGTATAAAGAGATTTTGCTTCGGGAGAGTGCTCCGTCAGTATAGCTGAGTATAGGATATGCCCTAGGGTATGGCACTTTATGCGAGGGTACAGGCAAAGAGATTCATGTGGGGAGCTCAGGTTAACTATCAGTATGCCTGTGCACAGATTGATCAGCTTAGATTTGTGAGATGGGATCCGATGACACATGTAGCTGATGCAGGGATGTCCGCTGAGTATCGAGAGTGGTTCTTACGACATCACTTTGTTATATTTACAGATCCAGCTGAGCCTATCCCAAATGTTGATGATTGATCTGATGATAACAACGGGGATGATGATGATGGTGATGGAGATGGAAGGAGACCTCAAAGACAGAGGGTCCAGAGAGCACCTAGGGTACAGAGAGCTGTGGGACCTCGGATGTATGGTGGTCATGTTAGGGGCCAAGGTGGGGGATTTGGTCATCCTAGAAAGAGGTGAGTGCAGGTACAGGTACCTCCCTAGAGACAGGCTCCTGGTAGAGTTGGTGCAAAGTGGGCTAGGCTAAGACATATACGAGTCTAGGTTGTGAGATAGGTTCCTCTACAGGTTCCATTACAGGGACAAGTTCCACAAAGACCTCCATCTCTGTAGAGACAGGCTCCTTAGGTAGATCCACAGAGTAGTACGACATCGGTGATACCACAGGTTCCATTAGCGCCACACGTACCTTAGGCCCCTCCAGCATCATAGGCACCTCCAGTTTCTCCCATAGTGGATGTCTTAGTTCAAGATGTTTTAGGATTACAGGCAGGGATGACTGCAGTTACTGTACGATTAGATCAGGTTTTGACTATGTTGTAGCAGTTCTTGGCCACTTTAACTTAGTTACCTACTAGTGCGAGCACTAGTCAGGCACCACCTTCCACACAGGATAGATTAGGTGACAAAGATCCCAATGGAGTAGGAGGTTTAGGTACAGGTATCGCTAGAGATGGTTTAGGTGCCCCTGCTAGGTCATGAGACAGATTGGGATCCACGATATCCAGATATTATATTGATGTATCATGTATTTTTGATCAGGATTTTGATATATGGATCATGTATTGATGTATCTTTGATGTATAGATTTTCTATAGCCATTTGATGACGGACATTTATGTATGATGATCTTCCATTGATTCCCCTTTGATGATGTTGTTATGAGATTTCTTTTATGCATATCTACATGATTCTATGATGCATTTACTTCTATTATGCTATGGATGCAATGTCTTA
>MU228251.1:2551843-2568453 GCA_018584345.1 Thuja plicata | reverse complement strand
TGCGGGTGGCGCGGTGGTGGCACGCCCGCCTGCGCACTAAAAATGCCAAAAAACACCATTTTTTAAATTTTTTTTCGACTTGTGCATCGATTTCCGTGCCCGTACGACCCTTGGAGGCCGAAAAAAATTCTCCAGAGGCCCCGGTGTCCAAATCGGACGTGCCTTATATGGTTTCTGGGGTTTTTGGGCCTTCCGGACACAATGGAAGTGTCCGTTTGTGCCCAAAGTGCCTCAAAAAATAGAGACCCCCCAGAACCAATAAACAAACCGAAAAATGCCTCTGAAACCCTCAAACCCTCGCTGCTTCAATAAACTACGAACAGCCAGCTGCAGAGTGGCTCTGATACCATGTAGAGATTGATGAACATCAATCTACCCAAGAAACACCTGCATGCAAAGTTGTTACACAGAAGAAGAAGACAGAAGAGAGAAGACAGAATCAGAAAGCTATGGCGGCCAAAATGAAAGAGAACCCAAATCCATTGTGACAGAAATAATTTCTATTAACACAATAAAGATTACAAACTGATCTCCCTATGAAATACAAAGATGACAATCCTTATAAAGGATGCCGAAACCCTAAAAGGGCAACTGCTAGGAAATAGAAACTTTCCTAAGACTAAAGAAACTGCCTAAGTGAAACTTAAGCACTAAAGAGCAATTGCTAAATTACTCTAACAGTTCACACCATCGGTAAAAGCAAAGAAGAACAGTCACAGTGTTACCCGACGATAGGAAGCACAGTGTTTCTCGATAAAGAAAAACCACAGAATGCCCGACGAGAAAAGAAAAGAGTAACCCAACGGAATAAAATATAGTGTTTCCCGACGGATGGAAATCATGAAGCTAACTGGAGTCTCACCGACGGAACTGTCAGTTGTCACCGACAACTAACTACAAAGGTGACCGACGAAACAGAGAGTTAAGAAAACAAAAAAATATCTAGATGGCAGAGCTAAATAAGGACCTAACTGGTTGTCTACTTTGTTTTATTCGACCAGAGATAAGTGATTGATTTAAAGATGATTTGTACAGTTGGCAAGAAGATATCTACGAGACAAATTAGGAGTTATGCTTTCAATCTAATTGGCTGGATTGTTTTTCACGCCAAGAATCAAGAATCAAGAAACAATGAATATCATGTCTATATAAGAGACAAACTTAATTATTTTTGTATGCATGAAAAAGGGATTAAGGGGAGTGAATAGAAAGAGGATGCTGAGGAGAAACTGACAAAGAACAACTTCATGCAGTGCTAATCAAACTAGCTAAAGGAAGAGCTAAGGAATTCTGTAGACACTGACGAGCAGTGAGTACAACATCATAGAGAAGAAAGTATGGAGCACAAGGATTGAATTGACATATTGATCAAAGAGGTAATGTACTTAAATATATCTAAAAATCTACAATTCAAAGTTTCAATATGAACAGGTCATAGTGTTTCAGTTTAACCATTGAAGCATCAAGTCTGTTAACCGAGCAAGACTTAACAGTCTTTTATATATTGAGGTACATCCCAAGGAGTGCCAAAAAGGCTGATTCATGAAAGTAGCATTGGATATGCCCGATGCCTATTGACAGTCTAAGAGAGAGGCTGATTCAAGGATGATAGCATTAGATGCCCGATACTAAGTAACAACCTCTATGTATAAAATCCTCTAACAAGGTCACACCTAATAGTGTGTTTGCAACCTTTAACAGGGTTGGCTCTTAACAGGGCTCACTTTAGAAGAGTGAAAATTTGGGGTACCGGTCCTAGTGGTTTTTCCCTTAATAGGGTTTCCATGTTAAAAATCCATGTGTTATGTGTGTATGATTCATTTCTTTACTAGTTTGTATCTTACATACTTCATTCTGGATATATCGGTATACTTTGCTTATTTACTGAGTTTCGGTAAATAGTTATATTGCTTATCAGTAATCAAGAAAGAATAAGGATTGATAGAGAAAATTGACAGATAGTTAATCATTATTAGTATTTCATGGCATGCATCTTGTAGGGACATAATAATATGAGGTTTATTGGCTAGTGGTTAAAGTTTGAAGGATAAATTTTTAAGGCCACTGATTCACCCCCCCTCTCAGTTATTACTAACAAGGGGATCAATTGATGTAATCTCCTGGATGAGAGTAGCATATTGGTCCAATGGAGTCTGTGTTGGAAATATAATAATGGGAAAGCAAGATACTGAGAGGGGGGGTTGAATCAGATCTTAAACTTTAGTAACTTTAAAACAAACTGATCCACAAACATATAAATATGTAATTGATCTAACATCTAGTAGCATCCATGACAGTAAATGAATAACACAATACACAGAATTTGGTAACCTAGAAACCAAAATAGGTAAAATTGGGGTGGGGATGACACCCACAAATTATTCACTATTGCAACAATAAAGTATGTCTTTTAGGGCTACAAAAGTTTGATTATAATATGCAGTCTACCTGGTTAAAGGTCTGCCCGGTTAAGAGCTTTAGATCATTACAATCTACCTTGTGAAAGGATTTCAACTTATAGTAAAGTAAGCACTCTACTAAGAGATTTAGAAAGGTCTGCTAGAACCACTCTATTAAGAGATTTCACCTGATACACTTGTTAGAATGTCTCAAGTACTGATCCTTCCATGTGCACTTGATGCTGATAACGAATCTCCTCATTACAATACCTTTTTTGATCTTATAATCAGATATGTCTTTACTCTGTTGTTCACTGTTTTGTCACTCTTCAAGATCTATGCTTCCTACACAAAATAACCCTCTGCACATCTCTAATGAATGCACACCCTTCTTCTCTACATATAAAATTAGGGTAAGAAGCAATCTTATATATCTTTACGAATCTGGCAACGAGATTTAGATCAACAACCAAGATCTAATACTTATTCCTCCAAGGCATTCCAATTTTCTGATTGGCTTCATGCCACGCATAGGATAAAATAATTAAATGCATAATTAAATCTGTAGAGAATATTAAATGCTCACATATGTCGGCCCAAAACTCTCATAAGTCGGCCAAAACATTTTACCTTAAAGCTTGTGTCATTTTTGACAAGTATGTCAAAATTGTCTTGCTTGGCACTTAAGTCTCTTGTTGCTCGGCATGAACTTGTTGGGTAGCTCAGCATCTATGATCTATTCTGCTTGGCAATGACTTGCCAGGTGGCTCAACCTATACTTTTTTAGCTTGGTCGCAGTGGTAGCTGACCAAAACTTCCTGAATAAATGACTAAGTGTGGACACTAAATAATCAACAAAAACTTAGAGATTAACAGTCTGGACCACCTATAGTTGTTCTTCCAACACTTGTACCATTTTCTTTCCAGTTTTGACTTTGAATGCAAGTCTAGAGTATTGAGTCCGAAGGAACCCATATGATTCATCCCCTAGAATGCCTGTATTCATTAACTCATCTTCCCCGAGATACAAAATCTCCAGTGAGGTGTCCTTCCAATATTCATACTTCTCAATCTCTCCCTGCCACTAGGGAATGGTGGCCACTATCTTCTTTTCTATATCATTTTCTTGGAAAAAATTTGGGAGAGACTTGGACAATAAACTTCTTATGGCCACAACCTGATGAGAAATTCACTCATCCACCACCAATGCCTTATTCTTCATAGCCTTCAGGGTATCAACATTGCTCTGCGGTAGCGGTGTCCTGGTAACTGAGGGTCCATGTATTTCAGAAGCAAGGGGTCGTACTAATTCTTCCAGGAGTCCCAAAAGATTGGCATTACTGCTTTCAACTCTTGCATCTTCTGTGATTGCTTCTCGTATCGGGTCTGAATAGCTTGACACACTTCATTTAGGAGGTCTAATTCCCCCTACTGAGTTCTTTTACCCAGAGATACCTCCGTGATCATATATTCTTTGATAGCTACCTCAAAATCTTCTTTTCCTGCTAGAGGGGCGACAACTATGGCCACAATATTGCCATTTGGGGCCCTTCTAGTGCTGTGAAGGGTACGAGCCCTCTTGGGCTTCTTAGGAACTTGGCTCTTGGCAAACATTTCAGCAAGTGACAATGGAGTCATGATAATCGGTTGGGGATTTTCTTTTTTGGGCTTCCACTAGCCACTGCGGCGGGGCAACTAGCCCGTCTACTATTATTCCCAAACTTGGAGTGTCTCTGGGGTTCAAATTAGGTCCCCCTCCAGATTTGTTTTTCACTATGTCAATGGGGTCCTGCCTTGGGTGTTCTTCTTCTCCCTCCTCATCACCCTCTATATTGTCGTCCATGGGTGGGCTCTGAACCGCCTCATAATAGGTGCTTAGTAATTGTTCCCAAAGCCTCTCTTAGGAATAGATTATTCAATCTAAGGATCACTTCTCCCACCATGAGGTGCATTTAGTTTGTCAACCCAGGGATGTATACTTGAAATGGTATATCATACCATGTGCACTAAGTTCCTTAAGGAGTCACTCTACCTATGCTGCAGGAAAGTAAAATACATGAAAGGAATCTATACTATGGCTACAGGAAAGGAAACACACCCACTCCTTACTAAAATGAATGCTACAAATTGAAAACTCTACTTAAGCCTATCCTTTCAACCTAGAGCATCAACTATAACTATCCTTGTAGGTGTTGTAGGAACATTCACAAAGTACAATGCTGCAGGAAGAAATTGTAATCTTCTATCTAGAATGCTGGAAATGCAGAAAGTAAAACTACTCTACTCTACTCTAATCCACCTCCCAAGTGGGCCCCCTTGGTCAGCTTCTGCAAATCTATGAACACAGAATATAAACCAAAAGTTACTTCATTGTATTTCAAGAACTGATTACATGAGAATGGTATGTAAAATTGAAATTGAACTTGTTGTGCAAGATACAATCAGAACATTGTATTCCAAAATCTCTGAAACTTACAAAATAATAGTCTTCTCCCTATAAATAGAGGATTGAATTTATTATTCTAAAACATAAAAGGAACCTTCTAACTGAAACTACGCCAGAGAGAAAAAATAGGAAACACAACAACCCACGACATATGCAATGAATTCTGGGTGACCGGGTCAACATGTTGGAAGTGCGGAAGGAATACAGAAATGCTTCGTTCATGCATTTCTGAAATAGTGGCTCCTCATTTGCAGTAGCTGTGTCTTCTGATGCCATGATGGTTATCCGCCCACAACTGGTCTTTATCGTTCTCTTTGAATGCTGTCGACCACTCCCAAGTGGCTCCTATTTCCTGGCAGGTTAGTTATCATGCAAAGATATTCATGCAAGTAGCTAAATCAAATTGATCTAGATATTAGAACACACATTTTGATTATTATATGAAATACTGCGATATATAATATTGGCACATTATGACATATCTATTCTACCCATAGGTTTAATGGTTCTATCTGTAATTTGACATAATTTCAACTAATTATAAGTCCATGATTGTTCTGGTAATACTTAAAAATAGCGTATAAAGATTAATATAATAGAGACAGTAAATGGTCTCATCATCTACCCTCTGGTAAGTTGAATGCTTGTCCTCAAGCATTACATCTTTTGGTAGTTTCTCTGAAATATCCAACCTTTGTCCTCCCTCACCTCTGGCTCTTGAAGGTGTAGTCAAACCCCCTTGTCTTCTCCCAGATATCCACTCTGTGATCCTCCTACAGTCAGTCAAGTCTGTCAGTATTGATGTCATACACGGGCCAAAGGAGCATTGGTGGCTACATGGTGAGTGGACACCAGAGTTCCTGTCTAATTTGCCTTCCATGTTTTGTGTATTTTGGTGCTCTTTGAATAGCTACTTGGAGGTTGATAGGACTGTGTAGTTCAAATTTCTTCAATGCTTCAGATAACCTACCCTGTCTGCTTCTAGCACCAGCCAGGGCTCTCTAAAAGGTGAAGTAAGACAAACCATCATACTTTGCATAGACCTCTGTTAGAATCTCAAAAATTTTATCCTTGGTTTCCTCCTTAATTTTTCCATATGTCAAATTGAGCCAATCTCTCAGGAGTATATCTGGCTTGCTGCTCTCTACTCTTAATGGTAATGGCTCTATTTTCTCTTGTTCCCTATAGTTTTCTAGCTGTCTGTCATAGTTGGATTCATTATGCATCTGGGACATTAATGCCCTTAGGTGTACATCCCCTATATAAAGTAAAGGGTTCTACTCAGTCTCTATTGGAATGATCAAGTTATGCATGTATAGTTCACAAAGTAGATTTTTCTTCCATGAGGAAAGGGTTTGGTAAAGGCCATAAAATTCTTGGGCTGACTTGAACTCAGAGTCTATATCTTTAATGGTCATCATTAGTTGGAACAAGAGGAACTATTCTTTCAAACATATGGTATAAACCCTAGGAGGTCTACATGAAATTATTTGATCAACCAATTTGAGGGCATGATCCATCTTTTGTTTCTATTTTGCCAATTGCTCTTTCAATTCTGCAATCTCATCCCCTTTCTCTGTTATGAATTTCTTCAGTTTCTTTTTCTCTTCTCCCGATAAAGTTTTTGTTAAAAAATTATTATTATGTAATCCAAAGAGAAGCGTATGCAAGGTGATTGGGCCATAATCCTCTGCCTAGTTACTCTGCTTCATCTGTTCCTTCCATGACTACTCTAAGAAACTTATTAACCAAGTTCTGTTGTAGGGCACTAAGGCAGTTTCTGTGTAGGATGACTGATGGGTTACTGAGGCATTTTCCTCAATTCTGTCTGGAATATCCTGATGGATTTCCTGGGGACTATTTTGGTGAACATCAGGTTCAGCTTCATAAGTTTTTGTTGAATGTGGAGGAAAGTCTAAAACTACAGACTGATTTGGGGAGTCATCCGGAATGATTTGTACATTGGGTTGTTCATCAAATTGCAAAGGAGAATCAAGTTGGCTTTCTGAGGACACTCTAGGGAGTTGTCCTCTCATTCTTGGGATTCTTTGCAAAGGGGTTTCTTCAATCTCTATGACCTTTTTCTTAATAGCCTTCTTTGGCTTCTTTGATGTAGGAGTAGCTGCTGCAAGAACCGACTTCATTTTCTTCCCCTTTGAAGCAATAGGGGTTTGTAGCTTGGCTGCAGGAACAAGAGTTTCTCCCTCTAATTTTCATTTTCATTTGGTTCAGGAAGAAGTGGGTACATTTCTCTCATGAGCAGGTAAAGGCATACTTTCTTGCATATTTTTCAGTTTCTGCCCCCTAGGTATCTTGCTCATCGGCTGGGTCAATTGGTATTACATCATCATGACCAAATTGCACATTAGGGTTAACTTGTGGTTGTAGGGTTTTATGATGGACAAATTCTGACCATGCCATGGGAGAGGCATCCCTAAGAGAAATTTCTATTAACAATTTAATTAGGGCATGGTGGGTGACAGAGTTGACATTTCCTTTTTGGGTCTCCTCAGCACTAATGCATAGCATATTGTACAAGAAATTGGGGACATTTACAGGTAGATTATGTCTTACATAACTCAGTAATTTAAAATGATGTGTGTGCAAATTGGAAAATCTCTCTTCACATGTAAAATACCTGATAATATGCATAGCCAACTCATTATACGGCGGAGGGATAGACATTCTTTTGCACCCTTGTTTGTTAATCTCTAGTTGAGGATCGCCTGGTAGGGTGAACTGGGCCCTAGTTGATCTAGAATCATGAAAATTAGGGTAGTGCTCTCCAACCATTGGTAATCTAGTAACTTCTTCTATTCACTCCTCTATTGTGACCACTATCAATCCCCATACAGTTGCTTTCCCTTCTTCAAATGTACTTGCAAATTCAGCTGCTGAGTCCTCATCAAATTCTATTAACTTTAAGAAATACCCTAACCAGCCACTTGCATTAAACCTTCTTACCGACTCAACATCTGAAAGTAACACACCATGTACTACCAATTCATGTCTCTATAACTGGCCTCCCATCTATGCTTGCCAATTTTCAATTTTTCTGGTTTGTAGTAGATAAATGCCTTGTTCCTTGAATTTCAGACTACTCATTTTTTGAAAAACTATGGGCTTCCTTCTGAATTCCTCTATCATCCTCAGCATGAAAAATGGTGATGTATTTTAACAAGATAAATTATATTTCTTACTGCGGGTTGCCACATATCTTAATTATGAGTGACATCAGGTCTAACAATCAGAGATGATTTGAGAATAAAGGTATGACAGTTGTGCGATATAGTAATGGACCTTAATAAGACAAAGGCAAAGTACAGATTTAAGGTGACGTTAAATATTGTAGGAGTAAATAGAAATTACATTTTAGGAATTAATACACTTCCTTCCCCCCTAAGAAAAATTGACAAGTGTCTACACTTGACATACTTGGCACGGGGAATGGAACTGGCTTAATGTCGTAATGATATATTTATTGTAGTACTAGATATAATCATTGAAATCTATGCGCTAAAAATGGAAAAAAATTGAAAAGCTTGTACCTGTCATTTGATCTTTGCACATGCTAGAAAAAGGTGGTGAGAGTGGAATGAAAGTGGCGGCAGCTTGCGTCAGCATACTCGGCTCTTATTAAAATCAAAGAAAGGAAAATTTTGATGACATGGAAGGTGGGTGGGTGGAAGATAGAGAAATGAGATGAGTTGGAAAGAAGAAATGGAAAGTGAATGGAGGAATGAACTTCATGAAAACACAAAGTTTTTATTATGGACATTCTTGATGGAATTCTATTGAAGAGCTGCATGAAGAAGGTTTGCACCTTCTGCTGCAGGAAGTGTTACCTGTTATTCCTTTAAAATTTGTTGTCGAAACTGCTGCGGGAAGTCTTCTTTTGTTTGAGGTTGGTGATGCAACTTTAGCCGATGTCCATTGACTAATAGCTTTAAATGTACTAGATCAATTGTGGTCAACTAAACAACTCCATTTGTGAAGACATTGTTTATTTCATATGGCCCCAACCATCTTGTCTGCAGCTTGCCTGGTATTTCCTTGAATCTTGAATCGTATAGCAATGCCCAATCACCAACTTGAAACTGTTTGTTCTTAATATGAGAGTCATGCCACTTTTTCCTTTGTTTCTAGACTATTTCAGTTCACTCTAGGTAAGATTTGTGCATTTCATCCAAGGAATTGATATGCAACAATCGCTCTTTCTGTGTTGCAGGAAGATCAATATTTAACTCCAATGTTGTTCGCAAAGTTTTGTGTTCAAATGCAATGGGTGCATGGCTGCTTTTCCATATAACAACTCAAATGGAGTGAACCCTATAGTGGTTTTCTAGGTTTTTCTATATGCCCAGACAACTTCTGATAGTCTTCTGATCCGGTCCTAACGATGCAAATGAACTATTTTTGTTAAGATGGCTTCTATTTCTCGATTTGTAACTTCAACCTATCCATTGGCCTGAGGATGATAAGGGCTTGACTTCTGATGTCTAATATTATATTCTTTCATGAGCTCTGTGATTATATTGGAAGTGAATTGGGTGCCTTGGTCAGTTACAAGTTCTCTCGGTACTCCATATCTTGTGAATATTTTATCATACAAAAATTCTACAACCTTACGATCCCGGGCATGTTTGATAGCTTTTACTTCAATCCATTTGGTCAAATAATCAGTGCACACCAGGATGTAAAACTTCCCATTGGATGGAGGGTTGATTGGACCAATGAAGTCCATGCCCCATTTCTCAAATGGAGTTACCAGCACCTGTGGATTTAGGGGCATTTCATCTGATCTAGTTGGTTAGCCCATTCTCTGCCATTTGTCACATTTCTTTGTGTAGTTGGTTGCATCCTTGTGAAGTGTAGGCCAATAATATCTAGTTGTTAAAATCTTTTGGGCTATCCTTTTTGCTACAAAGTGTCCCCCACATGTCTCATTATGACAGGCATGGAGAATGTCATATGTCTCATCTTCTCACACACATCTTCTCATTACTTGATCAGGTCCAGTGTAAAATAGTATGTTATCAATCCAAGAGAAATTAAATCTTTTCTCGAAAAGCAGTGTCCTATCCTTGTAAGAAAAAGGTGTTGGCATTTTGTTAGCTATGAGGTAATTAGCTTTGTCAACATACCATAGACTTTGGACAAAAATATGAAAAAAATGCTCATTTGGAAATGCATCATCTATCAGAGTAGTTTCTTCTTCAGCATGGTGAATTCTGGATAGATAATCAACTACTACATTTGCCTTGCCAGGCTTGTCAACTATAGTAATGTCAAATTCCTACAAAAGAAGAAGCCATCTTGCTAACATGCCTGTAATGACAGGTTTGTTCATGAGATATTTTATTGTTGCATGGTCAGTATGAACAAAAATAGGATAGCCAATTATGTAATGATGGAATTTATTCAGAGAATATACTACTGCTAGTAATTCCTTCTCAGTCACTATATAGTTTAACTCTGGTCCATGGAGTCTCTTGCTAATGTAGTAAATTGCATTCTCTAGGTTACTGGAATTTTTTCCTAGGACAACACCTATTACGTATTCTGAAGCATCTGTATGAATGTGAAATGGCAAAGTCTAATCAGGACCCCTAAGCATGGGTGCAGTTGTCAACAGTTTCTTAAGCTGCAGGAAGGATTCATTACATTCCTTTGTCCAATTAAATCTGGCCTCTTTGGTAAGAAAAGTATACAGAGGACTAGCTATTTAACTAAAATTTTGGATAAACCTCATATAGTAGCTAGCATGTCCTAGGAAAGACCTAACATCCTTTTGCTTTGTAGGAATAGGTAGTGTGAGAATTACCTCTATTTTGGCAGGATCTACCTAGATTCCAACTTCGAAGATAAAATGTCCCATCACTACGCCTTCTTGCATCATCATGAAGCATTTCTCACTGTTGAGAGACAAGTTGTGTTCCTGACATCTGATTAGTACCCTTTCCAAATTCTTCAGGGATTCCTTGAAGGTGACACCAAATGTAGTAAAGTTGTTCATATATATCTCCATGCAATCATGTGATATGTCAGCAAAGATGCTAATTATAGCTCTCTGGAAAGTAGCTGGTGGATTGCACAATCCAAATGGTAATACAGAATAAGTATATGTGCCCCAAGGGAATGTGAATGTAGTCTTCTCCCGATCTTTTGGAGCAATGCTAATCTGGTTGTAACCATTGTATCCATCCAGAAAGGAGAAATATTTCTTATCAGCCAGAGTGTCCAAGACTTGATCAATAAAGGGTAAAGGAAAATGATCCTTCTTTGTGGTGTTATTCAACTCTGTGTAATCCACACATATTTTCCATTTCCCTCCTTTCTTAGGTACAATGACCAAAGGTGATACCCACTTGCTATCAGAGATTGGATAGATGAAACCAACATCTAGTAATTTTTTTAATTCACTTTTGACTATTTCTCTCAATGCTGGATTTATCCTTCTTTGAGGTTGATAGAGTGGTAAGTTTCCATCATTAATGTAGATCCTATGGGTGCAGAGTTTGGGATTCAAAACTAGCATGTCTCCATAATCCCAAGAAAAGGATTTCTCATGCTTATGCAAAAGTTTTGTTAAAAATGCCAATTGTGGGGGTGGTAACTTGTTGTTTACATGGAGTTTGTAACCTGGGGAAATTTCCACAGTAGTTGTTAGCTCTATCATTGACATTTCATGTACTGGGCTTGTATCTAGTTCACATGGTAATAATTAGCTAATTATCTAAGGCCCTACTAGAAAGACACAGTCTTCATAGGTACATAGATGTAGAATAGAACTTTCAGAAACATATTTTGCTACTATACACTCATTTGTAAGAATACTCTCTATTACATCATCTTCCTCTTGCATTTTTAGAAAATACTGTCTATGCATCATCATAAGCTGGGCAACAGAGTTGACCTCTTCTTCCTCATCCCCTAGTTATGGACAAATAGGATCTCTCAAGTCTGGCTGAGGCTGGGTAGGAGGATAGAGTGCTAGCTTATTTATTGCGTGACCATTTGAAATTGTCATACTTCTTGATCTATAGCTAATTTTTGCATCAGTGGTGGATAACCAAGGTCTCCCTAAGATGGCTGGATAGCCAGCAAAGTTTACTTTTGGTGATAAGATGAGAAAATCAACAGGGTATTCCCATGAGTCTAAGGTGACTACCACATCTTCTATAAGACCATCTGGAGTGACTGTTGAACTATCATCAAGTTTTAATACTATTGGAATTGTTCTCAAACCCTCTATACTTACTCTATGCATTGTATCTTTGGTCATTACATTTATGGCTTCTCCCAAATCAACTAAAGCATTTTTAACAGATTATCCATTAATTATCTAGTCAACTACTGGAATTCCAGGGTCTGAATACTTGGGTATAACTAGCTTTCCCAACATGATATCAGCAAGTTTCCCTATTACATGAACTATTTGAGGGTCCTTCTTTTTCCTTCCAGGCTTTTTAAGGCATGCATCCTTAATTGCTTTTCCATAGATATGAACGTCTTTGATAGCTTGAAACAGAGGGATTTGGATGTTCATATTTTTCAGCTGCTCAAGAATGTCAAACAACATTTCTTCTTGGGATATAGGCTTTTCTATGGTGAGCCTTTGTGGGAAAGGAGGGTCAACTGAGGTTTTAACATCAGTTTTGCTGTATTTTTGAGTTGATTGGGTGGTATCTTGTAATTTAGCCTCTGGAAGAGGTGCTGATGCTGTAGGAGTATCTACAACTTCTATGATAATAGGATGTTCAGGTGCAGGCAGAGTAGTATCGAACCTCATATGGATATCAGATATGTCAAGTGCGTAGGTAGGGTATTGTTGTGTATCAGTAGTATACATTGGCTGCTACTATTGCTTGCTATTTGTATTTGGTTGCGGCTGAGAAGGCAATTGGGTTTGCTTTGGATTAGGGCTAGTGGTTGCAGGAGCTGAAATTATTGTGGGAGGAGGGACTGGCAGTGGCAATTGTGGAAAAGCAAGATTTTAGTTAGGCCACTATAGAGGCCCCCTCCATTGGTTATTTTGCTGCCAATTTCCTTGCGGTGGTTGCCATTGATTTTGCTGGTTGGGCCACTGGTTATTTTTTTGGTTAGGCCACTAGTTATTTTTTTGGTTAGGCCATTGGTTATTTTGCTGGTAAGGCCATTGGTTATTACAGGCTGGCTGAGAGTACTGAGAAGGATTCTGATAGATTTTGTTTTTCCATTGACTATTGTAAGGATTTGAAAATTGTAATGGGTCTTGAGGCATACCTTTTCATGAAGCCCATGGTCGGCATTGAGAAATGAAGAACACTTTCCTGTCGACTCCTTCTATCTTCATGTACTCAGTAGGCAAATGTCAATTTTCCAGGTTCGCCACCAGCTTGCATCCACAGTCTTTCTTTTGTTTACGATAATGAGGACAGTACTCAGCTAACTGCAATTCAACATCTGCATGTTTCTTCTTGGAAGTCATGATGTCGAGATGTGTAGCAACATCATTAATGATGTCCTGCTTGAAATCTGCTAGCAAATTAGATATCTCCAACTTAGAAATGCCCGAATTGCTCCCTTTAATGACTGTAGATCGATATCCTTTGCTTTTCTTCCCAGTTGATCTGGAGTAGTTGAGACAGATTTTCTTGAGGTCATCCCAAGAAGATTGGGATATGTCCCCACCATCCATGAGGTCCAATGCTTCCAAACAGTTGTCATTCACTCCCCTTAATAAGAATAGTTTCTATGAATCCTCCGCCAGAACATGTTGGGGATTCTTCTGCATGGTGTATAAGAAACTTGAAACATAGTCCTCCAAGGTTTCATCCTCCTTCATCCCATGTGCCTATTGCATTTGCTCCTAATCCCATGAACCATCGTAAGGCCAACTCCTTTAGTGTTGTTGGAAATAGTTTGAGTTTGTGGGCATCAGTGTTATAGTCAAAGCTATGACAAAGGATGTCGAACTTGAACAAAAAGGTCTCAGGATATTTGATTATCAGCCCATAAAACTTTAGAAGTGCAGCAAAGGGTATTTTTTTGAGATTGACATTGTTTATAAGGCTCGATAGAGGAAATAGGAAAGTAGGTTGTGCCATTACTGGAGGTATTGGGGGTTGGATTTGTTGTTGGAAAGGAATATTAGCCACAAGATTGTTAATGACAGGTGCGTTTGGGTCAAAATTATCACGAAAGATGGCCAAGATTTCAGCAAAAGGCTGAAGACCACTTATATCAAAAGGCTCTGCTCCAGCGGAAGATGCTACAGGAAACTCAGGACTTGCATCAAAAAAAGGCAACTCAAATTCTTCAACTTGCTCATTCAAATTCACAAACTCTCCTGGAAGAAATCTGCCATATTCTATTAGTAATAACTAAGAGGGGGGGTGAATCAGTGGCCTCAAAAATTTATCCTTCAAATATTAACCACCAATCAAATAAACCTCATATTATTAAGTCCCTACAAGATGCATGCCATGAAATACTTATAATTATTAATTGTCTGTCAGTTTTTCTTGTCTATCCTTATTCTCCTTGATTACCGATAAGCAGTATAACTATTTATCAAAATTCAATAAATAAGTAGAGTATACCGATCAACCCAGTGTTAACTATGTCAGATACAAAACAATAAAGAAATGAATCATACACACATAACACATAAATTTTTAACATGGAAACCCTATTAAGGGAAAAACCACTGGGACCGGTACCCCAAATTTTCACTCTTCTGAAGTGAGCCCTGTTAGGAGCCAACCCTGTTAAAGGTTACAAACACACTGTTAAGTGCGATCTTGTTAGAGGATGTTATACATAGAGGTTGTCACTTAGTATCGGGCATCTATTGCTACCATCCTTGAATCAGCCTCCTTCTTAGACTGTCAATAGGTATCAGGCAAGTCTAATGCTACTTTCATGAATCAACCTTTTTGGCACTCCTTGGGATGTACCTCAATATATAGAATATTGTTAAGTCCCGCTCTATTAAGATTCTTGATGCTTCAATGGTTAAACTGAAACATTATGACATGTTCATGATGCAACTTTGAATTGCATATTTTCAGATCTATTTAAGTACATCACCTCTCCAATCAATGTATCAATTCAATTCTTTGTGCTCCACACTTTCTTCTTTGTGATGTTGTGCTTCATTGTTTGTCGGTGTCTGCAAAATTCTTTAGATCTCCTTCATCTTGATTGATCAGGACTGTATGAAGTTATTCTTCATCAATTTCTCTTCAGCATCCTCTTTCTATTCACTCCCCTTAATCTCATTCTTAAATAAATTAAGCTTGTCTCTTATATAGACATGATATTCACTGTTTCTTGATTCTTGATTCTTGGCATGAAAAACAATCCAGGCAATTTGATTTAAAAAATAACTCCTGATTTATCTCGTAGTTAGCTTCTTTCCAACTGTAAAAATCTTCTTTAAATTAATCACTTAATTTTGGTCAAATAAAACAAAGAAAACAACCAGTTAAGTCTATCTTTAGCTCTTGCCAAATAGATATTTTGTTCATTTTCTGAACTCTCTGTTCTGTCGGTCAATTCTACAGTTAGTCATCGGTGACAACTGATAGTTCTGTTGGTGTGACTCCAGTTAGCTTTGAGATCTCCATCCATCGGGCATCATTGGATTTTTACTCGTCGGGCAACTCTATTTTCAACTCGTCGGGCATCCTCTGGTTTTTCTTCATCGGGAAACACTATCTTCTGCTCATCGGGTATCACTGTGAATTTTCTTCTTTGCCTTTACCGATGGTGTGCACTCCATCGGTGTTATCTATCACTTAGTGAATACTTGACTTTTATGCATTGCTGAAAGCATAAACTTTGTTCCATTGATTCTCTGAAGTCTTTGGCATTATGTACATGACCGTTCAGATGATATCAAGTTGACTTCAATGAAAATACAAACCATTAACTGATTTAATTCCTTGCATTATCTTCAACTTAACATTATCAAACATTTAATCAGTTACATGTCATCAATCTCTCCCTTTGGCATTTATGGCAACATACTATATTATCACACTATACTATTTCTAATACAATATGAAATACAACAGTTGAGATTCATCAAACTACCATTCTTTTTGTTCTGATAACCAATAAATGTCTAATCTTCGGTAAGCTCTATTTTAGCTTAGATTTGATTCTTGCAGCTCTTTGTCTTCCAATGTGTTGAGTCCTCTTATTGTGTCAATTTATCTCCTTTAACTGTTCCTTCTTTTGTGATGTCTTTTTTTCTTTTCAGCAACTCTCCCTTTGTGTAATCTTTCATACAACTTTATCTCCCTTAGAATATAATCTCTCCCTGTTGGAGTAATTTGATAATGGATAATCTCTCTCCCTTTTTCAGAAGAATGTGATAATATGGATAATCTCTCTCCCTTTGACAATAATGCCAAACAAATATCTCATAGATATCTGACATTCAGGTCAAACAATCTTTAATCTCCATCCATAATATATTCCTTGAATTTCCCTTATCCATCAGCAATACAACAATATGCTCTGGTGCTCGGTTCTGGTATATACCTGTCTGTATATAGATGTATCTTTCAAGTCCATCTCTTTGCTTGCATCAACATGAATGATATTATGATAATATGTAGGTTGATGTAGCCTTCAGTCATATTAATGACTGGTAGACAAGGGTTTGACCCCTAGTCTCTTTCTCAAGTACTCAAATGTATCCTTGGGTAGTGGCTTGGTGAAGATATCAGCTAATTGTTCTTTTGATTGCACATACTCAAGTATCACCTCTT
>MU228251.1:2533241-2548975 GCA_018584345.1 Thuja plicata | reverse complement strand
CTTTACCTTCAACTGGACAAGGTGTATCATTACCCATTCTTACTGTTCCACCATTATAATACTCAAAAGTGTTAAAATTTTCTTTATCACTGGTCATGTGGTGAGTGTAGCCACTATCTATAATCCATATGTCATTCTTTCTAACCTTAGATATGAGTGCAGTTTCTACATACCTTTCATCTTCATCTGAATCATCCTTCATAGCCACAAATACCATCTCGATGTCTTCATCAGGTTCGGTGTCAGTATCTTCATCTTTGCAAGCAGCTAGGTAGCTAGCCTTCTTGCCTTTATCCTTGTGGTCTTAGGTATCTCTTCTTTTTGATTGTCGGTAACCTCTGTAATCTTTGATATTACCTCTGTCAGATTTCTTCTCAAAATATATGTCATTACTTCTATCATCTTTTCTTATGTTAGGACATCTTGCAACAAAGTGTCCAATCTCTTTACAATTAAACAATACAAGTGGTAACTTGCCTTTGTATTTACCTTTGCCTCTCTGCATTTTTCTAGCCATAAGCACTTCTATTTCATCTAGATCTTCTTCTTCACTTTCACTTTCACTATCTCTACTAGATGTGTGTTTATAACTTGATTTTCTTGTTCTCATAGAAGACTTAAATGCAGACTCTAATTTTGGTAAGATACTATTATCAAAGTTATTCATCTCAAATGAAATTAGTCTACCAATTAAACTATCAAGAGTAACTATATTTTTTGCTACTGCTCTCATTTCTTGAATGGCAGAAACTCTAATAGCATATACAGGTAGTAAGGTTCTTAAGGTTTTACTTACCACTGTCTCCTCTTCAAGTGTACCTCCAACTCCTCATATAGCATTGACTACTTCTTTTATTCTTGTGTTGTACTGTGTGATGTTTTTTCCTTCTTTCATTTTGAGATTGTCAAATTTTCCTCTAAGGATTTCTGGCTTGGCTCTTAGAATATTTATATCACCTCCATGTACAAGCTTCAGTTTGTCCCACATCTTGTTTGCAGTTTTGCAATCCTTGACATCTTCAAATTCAGCATCAGAGAGTGAGGAAGAAAGCTCTATAACCATGCAGTTGTGTTCATTCTTCTCTCTCAATTGATCTACTGTCAATAATCCTGTAGGAAACACATATTTAGTATCTAGGAATTGAGTAACATCATTACCAATACCTGATAAGTGGAGTCTTATCCTGCTTTGCCATGAAGCAAAGTTGTCTTTGTTCAACTTGGGCACATCTTATCTGTTCATCTTGTGATCTTGACTTACGTCTTGAAACCTTCCTTTCTAAGCACACAAGCTCGTATACCAATTGTTAGTAATACCTAAGGGGGGGGTGAATCAGTGGCCTAAAAATTTTATCCTTAAAACATTAAACACCAATCAAATAAACCTTAGATTATTAAGTCCCTACAAGATGCATGCCATGAAATACTTATAATGATGAACTGTCTATTGATTTTCCTTGTCTGTCCTTATTCTCCTTGATTACCGATAAGTAGTATAACTATTTACCGAAACTCAGTAAATAAGCAGAGTATATCGATCTACCCAGTGTTAACTATGTCAAATACAAAACAATAAAGAAATGAATCATACACATATAACACATGAATTTTTAACATGGAAACCCTGTTAAGGGAAAAACCACTGGGAACGGTACCCCAACTTTTCACTCTTCTAAAGTGAGCCCTGTTAGGAGCCAACCATGTTAAAGGTTACAAACACACTGTTAAGTGTGACCTTGTTAGAGGATTTTATACATAGAGGTTGTCAATTAGTATCGGACATCTATTGCTACCATCCTTGAATCAGCCTCCTTCTTAGACACTCAATAGGTATCAGGCAAGTCCAATGCTACTTTCATGAATCAACCTTTTTGGCACTCCTTTGGATGTACCTCAATATATAGAAGACTGTTAAGTCCTTCTCTGTTAAGAG
Organism: Thuja plicata; assembly: GCA_018584345.1. Classification (NCBI taxonomy): domain Eukaryota; kingdom Viridiplantae; phylum Streptophyta; class Pinopsida; order Cupressales; family Cupressaceae; genus Thuja; species Thuja plicata. Next base: position 2,547,042 of record MU228251.1, on the reverse strand, counting down.
ACTTGACACTTCAATGGTCAAACTCAAACATTATGACATGTTCATGATGCAACTTTGAATTGCATATTTTTAGATCTATTTAAGTACATTACTTCTTTGATGAATGTATCAATTTAATTCTTTGTGCTCCACGCTTTCTACTCTATGATGTTGTGCTTCACTGTTCGTCGATGTCTGCAGAATTCTTTAGCTCTCCTTCAGCTTGATTGATCAGGACAGAATGAAGTTATTCTTCATCAATTTCTCTTCAACATCCTCTTTCTATTCACTCCCCTTAATCCCATTCGTAAATGAATTAAGCTTGTCTCTTATATAGACATGATATTCACTATTTCTTTATTCTTGATTCTTGGCATGAAAAACAATCTAGCCAATTTGATTTAAAGCATAACTCTTGATTTATCTCGTAGTTATCGTCTTGCCAACTATACAAATCTTCTTTAAACCAATCACTGAACTCTGGTCAAATAAAATAAAGAAAACAACCAGTTAAGTCTATCTTTAGCTCTTGCCAGCTATATATTTTGTCATTTTTTGAACTCTCTATTCCATCAGTCAACTCTGCAGTTAGTCATCGGTGACAGCTGACAGTTCCATCAGCGTGACTCCAATTAGCTTTGGGATCTCTGTCCATCGGGCATCATTGGATTTTTACGCATCGGGAAACTCTATTTTCAGCTTGTCGGGCATCCTTTGGTTTTGCTTCGTCAGACAACACTGTCTTCTACTCGTCGGGTATCACTGTGACTTTTCTTCTTTGCCTTTACCAATGGTGTGCACTCCATCGGTGTTATCTGTCACTTAGTGAATACTTGACTTTTATGCATTGCTGAAAGCATAACCTTTGTTCCATTGATTCTCTGAAGTCCTTGGCATTATGTACATGATTGTTTAGATGATATCAAGTTGACATCAATGACAATACAAACCATTAACTGATTTAATGCCTTGCATTATCTTCAACTTAACATTATCAAACATTCAATCAGTTACATGTCATCATATTCATCTCTTCTTCTTCCCCTTTGATGCATGCAAATGAATTCTTCACACCAGTGAAGAAAATTTAAAACTACCACCACTAAAAACTAGCTTAGAAATGAAAAATGACTCAGAAAGTTTCTTAGCTTGACACCATCACCGACAACAGCGCCAAAAATGAACCGCCTCACAATAGGTCCTTAGTAATCATGCCCAAATCCTCTCTTAGGAATAGTTTAATCAATCTAAGGATCACTTCTCCCACCATGAGGTGCATTTAGTTTGTCAACCCAGGGACGTATACTTGAAATGGTACGACACAATATGTGCACTAAGTTCCTTAAGGAGTCACTCTACCTATGCAGCAGGAAAGTAAAATACATGAAAGGAATCTATACTATGGATACAGGAAAGGAAACACACCTACTCCTTACTGAAATGAATGCTACAAATTGTAAACTCTACTTAAGCCTATCCTTTCAACCTAGAGCATCAACTATAACTATCCTTGCAGGTGCTGCAGGAACATTCACAAAGTACAATGGTGCAGGAAGAAATTGTAATCTTCTATCTAGAATGTTGGAAATGCAGAAAGTAAATCTACTCTAGTCTACTCTAATCCACCTCCCAAGTGGGTCCCCTTGGTTGGCTTCTGCTAATCTATAAACATAGAATATAAACCAAAAGTTACTTCATTGTATTCCAAGAATTGATTACATGAGAATGGTACGTAAAACTAAAATTGAACTTGTTGTGCAAGATACAATCAGAACATTGTATTCCAAAATCTCTAAAATTACAAAATAAAAGTCTCCTCCCTATAAATAGAGGATTGACTTCATTATTCTAAAACAGAAAAGGAACCTTCTAACTGAAACTATGCCAGAGAGAAAAAATAGGAAACACAACAGCCCATGACATATGCAATGAAGTTTGGGTGACCAGGTCAACATGCTGGAAGTGCGGAAGGAATATAGAAGCAATTTGTTCATGCATTTTTGAAACAGTGGCTCCTCATTTGTAGTAGCCGTGTCTTCTGATGCCATGATGGTTATCCGCCCACAACTGGTCTTTATCATTCTCTTTGAATGCTGTCGACCACTCCCAAGAGGCTCCTATTTCCTGGCAGGTTAGTTATCATGCAAAGATATTCATGCAAGTAGCTAAATCAAATTGATCCAGATATTAGAACACACATTCGGATTATTATATGAAATACTACAACATATATATAATACTGGCACAATATGACATATCTATTCTACCCATAGGTTTAATGGTTCTATCTGTACTTTAACATAAGTTCAACTAATTATAAGTTCATGATTGTTCTGGTAATACTTAAAAATAGAGTATAAAGATTAATATAATAGAGACAGTAAATGGACTCATCAGGCTCTGTGGTGGAGGAGGTTGAGGCAGCTCATTCAGATCTACTTTTTGAAATATTACTGTGACTTTGTCGACCGGTGCTTCCGGTGGCGACAAAAAACTTTGCTCACCAATGAAGCCCAGGGGCACAATGTCAGAGGTTATGGTTACACCCGAAGGTCCAGTTTCCTCTTCAAGTGACACTTGCTTCATGACCGGTTCATCCTCTTGTTCTTATGGCCTTTCCTTTTTTCCTTTGGCCTCTTGAGGATGGGGCTCTTCTTCTTTTTGGGCCGCCACATCTTCTGGCTCGGTTGACTCAAGTATGGGAATATCAACGTCTTGTTCCATTGTCTTCTCTATGGTACAATCAACCATACCTTGCAGTTCCTTGAGATTGCTAACCTGGAAGAAGTCATCGATGTTGATATATTCTATCTCAGGGGAACTCTCTGGATGACCCTCTTTCTTGGAGGAGGAAGAGGAAGAAAGTACCTCAACCTTAGGTACATCTTCGGGCCCTGGGCCTAGATCTTTATTTTGTGGGGATCAACTTGCCTTTTGCTTCTTCCTTTTGAGTGGCACTTCGGGCTCCATAGGTGCCGCTATTCTGGAAATTTCTGATTCACATACTGCAATTAACAAAATAGCCAGGGACAGAGAACCTCCTAACGGGGGACAAGAGCCTATCAGGGTAGCTCCAAGACAAAATGTCACTCTAAAGTTCACTGCATCCATTAATTTTTAGGAGTGCTCCATCTTTTCACCCAACTTATCCATCAGGGGTGCCAAAATGGGGTGTGTGACCTGAGGCGTGGTGCAAACTTTCTTCTTGCCATGGGATTTATATTGCTCTGGGGCCCGGGAACCTGAGGCTCCCACAAAATGTTTGTCCCCCTGGACACTCTTTAGGCAGGACTTCTCAAAATATGAGTGGTTGCGCTCAATTGTTGCTCTCAAGATGGCCTCAATATCCAAAATTTCTAGCGTATCCCAATCCACCGGAGGGAGCTCCATCTTATCTATACATGCACTTTTATACTCGGGGTCCTCTTAGGCCCGATGTTTTAAAAAATATGTGGGAATGTCCAAAGATTGAGCTCTTCCATCATCCCCTTTGTTATTCTGGTGTAATGTCACCTCCGGACATCCTAGTCATCCTAGCAATTGGACCAAAAATCTTTTGTGTCAAATACGTGGGATTACCCCCTTGGCATCAACCTTGGCAGTCACCCAAGGGGATCTTAATCCTTGCGACTGCAAGAATATTTCACTACGTTGAAGCTACTTAGCTCATTTTTTTCTTCCCGGTCTATTGCGAGGGAGCAAGAGTATTCCCCGCAAATGAAAGGGAATGATAGGGTGGTAACTTTCTTGAGGACAGTCAAGGCACAAGCCTCCAAAATATTCCTGCAAAACTCTAGCAAAACTATCATGTCCCCACAATGTTTGGGTAACAGGAAGGGTTCTCCAGAGAAGCTGACACCCAAATGTAAGTGTGCTAGGAAAACTAGATGAAGTAACATCCCCACGCACCAACCACACCCATGATCTGAAGGGATAATCTAAATCCCTGATCACCAGTGATTGCCTTGATCCCGTAAAAGATGAAGGTGTCATTGACTTTATAGAAGTGTGGGAAACTCTGGTCCCACTGAATTTGGGGGAAGTGGTCCCACTGAGAAACTTGACCGGTTCCTTCCCCAAGAACACCAATCATTGTTAAACCTCAGATACCCTGGAACTGCTTGGTAAGCGACCAAAGGATGTACGAAGTCATGTAGAACTTCCACTCTATATCGACCTTCCTCATCTAGACATCGACATGTTTGACAATGATATCAGTCCAATTGAAGTGCTCATACTGCTTGGGGGCCTCGGCCTTAGTGAGAGACACAACTCTTGAAAATTGTGGGATACACCACCCTCTAGCAGTGGCGTCATGGTCCAATGTGACAATGGATACCGAGAATCTGAGGGGAATGGGGGAAACTAACACACCAGCCATATTGCCTTGGCGATAACCCCTAGCTAAGATCAAAATTAGCTCTGACGCTTGTATTGAGCATGGAAAACCAGTTTCTTGAATAATTCCTTATGTTGCTAAGTTAAAAGATCTTTTTAAGTGCAGACTCAATTTGGGACACATGGATTGTCCCATTATTATTATATTTTTGGATTAGCAAAAGCTTTGCCAATGTCCTCTCTATCTTGTTCCTGTTGCTAGTTCCCACAAAGGCACTTGGGAGTTCCAGACTCCCAAGAGGTGAGGAACCTAAAGCCATTTCTTGCTTTCTTTGAATTGTACCTACAAACTGGACAACCATCAATATATAAACATTAAAAGGTTCTGGATTCTGGAGGTCGTGAGAGTGACTTCTCCTTTTCACTTGAAATGAATAAATGTTAAGGCATCCTATATGGGATCAAGTGCTCACAATTTAACATCATTTTAACACATGAACATTTCTTGCTTACCAAGGATCAGTCGATGGACCCATAAGGGGTCACATGAGGTGAAAAAAGGTTAGTCTTATTAACACACATGAATTTAACTTGACAAGAAAGTAATCGTCAGTGATAAGAAAGGTAGCCCTGCTGCCGTACTATAACATGTGTATGTCCACTCAATTGAGTAATGACATTTAATGGACAGATGTGCTAGCACGAGTGACATGAACGCCACTTGGGACAAATTTTGAATGCTCAATCGTGTGAATTAATTCCACCATTAAGATGAAAAGGAAAAAGGAGAGAGAAATGGTTAACAACCTATGAGTGAGTTGGCCTCTGTAACTGGCACGTTCATCACCTCGACATCCAAGGTTGCACCAACCAAGGTGGTGAACTTGGTTATTGGGAAGACATGGCCTGACAACCTTGTAAAGAATTAGGGTGACAGAACATCCCTAGGAATTGATTTTGCAAAACTCAATTGGGCAGACCCTTCAGAGATGCCATGCCTCTGAGTGGGAAAGAAAATGGAGCATTGTAGATTTGTAAAACTTCAACTGATGACACTAAGCTCTCAGCGAGATACCAAAACTTGAAGACTCAAACCCACAGTGCCTACAAACCTGAATTTATAGACAATATACAGAGACTAATCTCTACAAGGAGCCCACAGGATATTTATAGAATATACAGATGACTGACAGCCAAAACCAGGCAAAAACCTATAGAATCCCTAGCAGGCAACAACCTATATTTACAAAATTTACAACCCAACAGAGCGAGCATCTCTTCTTCCAAGCTGGATGACTATGAAAGAGAGGAGACACACCAGGCTCAAGGAGAACATCATTCCAAATGATAGATACAATCTTGAGATGAAAATGATGAACATACAACAAAAATACACAGAGAGAAAGCACACCAAACAAACAGAAATAGCGAGAACCTCGCAGAGAAAGGAGGAAAACAACCAAAATGCAAAGGAAGCAAAAAAAAACTAGAAAAAAATGGAAAACAAAAGAAAAAGGAAAGAGCCTACCTGAACCTTTAAATGATGAATGGGGATACTATAAAACACTTCACTTTGTCACCTAAACACTCTACCAGAACCAACGAATGCAATTCCACACCTTGTAGCTCAAACGTCTCAGCTCAGAAAACAAATTGCTTCACTGTCTAGAAAATTTGCCAGAAGGTATAAACAACTTGCGGTAAGTGTAAAAATGATAAGTTAAAGGCCTTAAATAATTCCTAGGAAAGTGCATTAGTTACAAAAAGTAACTTCAAGGAACAGGCTGACAATTGGAGTCCAGAAAAAAACACCTAACAATCATTCACCCCCAAAGAAAGGAAAAAATGATCGCGGGATGCGGAGCATCCAGAATCCCCTACTTGGGAATGACACTTTGGGACATAGGTCCTGGAGGAAACAATAGACACCAAAGAAAAAACAAGGACCGGATGGGACCAAAATATCCCGGAAGAAACAGGAAACCGAGCCTAAAACAAAAACGGAAAGGAATGAGGAAACAAAAAAAAGAAAAGGAAGAAAGAAAAAGGGGACCCAATATTTTGCACACAAAATGTAGGGACAGGGCATAAAATATGGTGACTCACTGGGACAGATGCCTCATTCATTTGAGAACTCTAGAACTTTGGTTGAAACAAGGAGAACCTTACCATCAACGGAGAAGTGTCATCACGATGTGACTCCGGGAACTAGGGAAAATTGTCGAGACTCGAATATTGATCTTTCCCAAAGTATCTTAGGCTTCAAACAAAGGGACGGTGGTGGAAACTATCCAGAGAGAAGGTAGAGAAACCACACAACATAGCAGAGTCAACACATAACATGCACTTAATCGCTTCCTCGGGTCGGGACCTTCCGCCATCCAAATTTTTACTTCTTTCTCTCTCTTTTTTTGTGGATGGGGGAGGGGTACTAATTTCACCAAATTCCTCAAGCTTAGCTTGTTACCATGGTGGTAATTATTTCACCCCATCATCCTTTTGATTACTAAGTGGAGCAGAAAGGCCCAACCCAGGAAATACCTTTGCAAGTTCTCTTTCATTCAAGCGCCCCTTGCTGAGAGTGAAACCGATCTACCTTTCTCCGAACCCTTTTTTCTTTGAATTTAAGAAATTGTCCTTTTCAAAATGATAGTTGGTTTTATTCTACTAAGGAGAAACATCAATACCTAGCTCAGAGAAGAGTCTCCAATGCTTGAAGCCTCGTGCTAGGAACTTCCCGCGGTGAGGATGAGGCCAACCTTCATTCAATACCTAGTTCAGGACCACTAAAATGCGTGAGGAGAATCTCTCATCTTGCGTGAACATTATGCAATACATACTAATCCAAAAATAGAGGGATAAACACTGAGGCCAAATAAAAAGAAAAGAGACCAAAATAAAAGGACAGACGAGACACAAAAAAGCACCAAGGCAAAAGAGACCCCACAAAAACTATTTACAAGGGAGGGTGTGCCAAAGCGGCACACCTGAAGGCTACTTATAAGAGGTATATACATATGGTACATCTCCTGCATAGGGATTTTGTTCTTCTGCCTTACTCAAAATAATCCTTAAGGAACTACCAATTGACCAGTAGCGGGACATCTTCTCCGGTTAAGGAGCTAAGGCGGTATGTGTTGGCTGCACAAATTTTGGAAATTTGATAAGGTCTAAGCCAGAGCTATTGGAAATTAGTATGTTTACCCTTCTTTTCTTGGGCCTTGTCCCACAAAAGAACTAGGTATAAGAGCTAAAAATCCTTGAATTGGGCTCTCTTGTCAAACCATCATTTGACCACAGCTTGGTGCTTCACAAAATGTTCCAGTGCGCGATCCCTTTGTTCTTCCAACCACATCAAATTAAGGAGACGCACTTCAACGATGTTATCTTGATCATCAAAATCTTGGATGAACTATAGGACCAGGATCTATAGTTTTACTGGGAATAATGGTTTTAGGCCATACACCACGTGAAATGGGGAAGTCCCCAAGGCAGCCTTGATTCGGATGTGGTCTGCCCACAAGGCAAACCTTAGTTTTTGGTGCCAATCTCAGGGATTTTTTTTGAGCAGGTGTTTGATTACCTCTAAAAAAAATTTGTTGGTTGATTCTGCTACTCCATTGCATTGCAGGTAATAATTACTAGATAATTTGAGAGTGACACCCCTATCGTAGGCCCATTCTAATAATTGAGCAAAGGAAAATGTTGGGCCACTATCGCACACCAGGGAAAAAGGCATTCCAAACCTGGTGATGATGTTTTCTACAATAAAATGGATTAATACTTCCACAGTGTTGTGCTTTCTTGGTATAGCCTCGGTCCACCAGGTGCAGTAATCAGTGGTAGTCAAAATCTACCAATGGTTTGCGGATGAGTTGGGATTGATCTATCCTATGAAAACAAATGTCCATTGGGCAAAAGGTCTTGCCTCAAATACAGGGTGGGGAGAAATTACAGGATTCCTCTCCATTGAAGCAACAGTTTGGCAGGTGTGACATTTTCTTACATGTGCATAGACATGCTTAAAAATGTGGGGCCAAGAGTATCGGGCCTAGAGGATTTGATGGGCGGTGGCATCTGCTGACCCATGTCTACTCCCAAAGTGACCATGAAATTCTTCTATCATTTATGTGGCCTGTTTATGGTCAAGACACCAGAGGTAGACACCCTGATGGTTTCTTTGAAAAAGGGTACCATTTGTTTTATCATGAAATGTGCACTTTTTAGCCGGAGGTCCCAGTGTTTACTAGGGATGATTCCTTCTAGACATTGGTTATTCAGCAACATGTGTAGCAAGTCTGCATACCATGGATCTTGAGTGATAGATTGCATGGTTTAAGTGTGGCATTAAATATGTGGATTGGCTTTAGCCATGGATTTGCATAGTCCTTGTCCTCGGACAAGTTTCATAGGTTGCATTTCCATATTGTATTCTCGGAGGATGGCCATCCACTTCCCCCAGAGCTCACCCAGTTCACTCTGAAACAATAGAGACTTAAAAACCTGGTCAAGGAGGATGGCATGCACTTTGCTATGTAGGATGGAGTGTCATAATTTATTAGCCGCCCGGATGAGGGTGAATGCTTGTTTTTCTAGAGGTGAATATTGTACCTCTGCATTTTTGAAGGGGGAGCTCATAAAAGCAATGTTTCATTCTTCCCCTTCTACCTTTTGAGTTAGCACGACTGCAGCGGAGCGGGCGGAGGAAAAAGAATATATGTGGAATGGGAGGGAATAGTCTGGACTAGCCAGGATTGGGGCCTCTGTGATGGCCTACTTGATATGGGCAAAATCTTGTTTTTCCTCTAGGCTCCACTCGATTTTCATATATTTTTTCATCATATCGTTGAGATGTTTTACAACCTCAGTGAAAATAATGTTAAAAGGCTGGACAAAATTGATCTTCCCAAAGAAAGATCTCATCTCTTTCTTACCGCCTGGTATCTTTAATTTTAGAAGCACTTCAACTCATTTAGGATCAATAGATATACCCTTTTATGAGACAATGTGTCCTAACAATTACCCCAAATATACATTTCTTTGGGTTGAGGGATATACTAAACTAGCAGAACCATTCGCAAATCCTAGCAAGGTGGGCTTGGTGACCACATCTCTCTCTCTTGAGAGAACACATTTAAATCATCCATGTAGATGATTATACATTTGTTGACTAGGCCTTCAAAAGCTATGTCCATAGCTTTCTGGAATATGGCCCCAGCATTAATGAATCCAAAGGGCATTCTTTTGTAGGCAAATGTTCCCCACTTGGTGGTGAATATCATCTTGGCTTTATCCTAAAATTTAACCATAACCTGATTGTACCCAGAGTACCCATCTAGGAAGGACATCATCTAGGAACCGTTGACAATTTGTAACACCTCATCCAACGAAGGGATAGGATGGTTATCCTTCTTTGAGGCTTTATTCAAACTCTGGAAGTCAACACACAGTCAAATTTTCCCACTCTTTTTTTGGACTGGTACTAGGTTGGTCACCCAAGTGGTATGTCAGATTGGAAAGATTATCCAGGCATCCAATAGCTTTTGAACCTCCTAATAGATAAGGGGCTCAATTAGGGGATTGACTGGTCTTTATTTTTGCTGGAATGACTTGTCATCCTATTTCAAGGGGATGGTGTGTGTCATGATAGAAGTATCATAAGTCTTGAGATCTTCATATCCCCAGGAAATTACTTTGATATATTCTTGGAGGACCGCAAGAATATTCTCTTTCTCAACTGGAGAGAAAGAGGTACCAATGTGGATGAAATTTTCCTCAACGCCCATCCTGATATTTACCTTTTCATAATTTCCCCCATCGGGGGTTTGAGATATTCTATCTTGAGATCACCGGCCAAAGTCAAAAATGTGTTTGAGGGTGACCATCCCCTTTGGGATAGTGTTGGTGGGCAGATCAAGGATCCCATCCTTGTTTCCTTATTGTTTAATGTCATCATGTTCTTCTTCCTCCATTATCTGGTCTTCAAAGACACCAACATTTTCCATGAAGGTGAGTATGTGTCTATCATCCTCAAAGACCTGAAGATTAGTTGCATTACCAGGTATGGAGAGTGTGGGCATCATCTCAACTAAAAATCTCCAGAACCAGGAACCTGCCACAAGTTCTAAAGTACTGGCTAACATAGATAAAGCATTTGAAACATAATTTTGTTTCTAGGGAATCAATTCGATACCGAAGGCATCAAAATCCTCTATTAAGCTCCATGCTCGGTTGTGATAAGTTGTTAGTAGTTTATTGTGGCATGTGTATTAACTCCAAATTTTCCAGACTATAATATCTAAGTCACCCATTGCCCAAAGGCATGTGACTCCTTTCCTGAGGTTGAGTAGGAGCCTGAGGACCAAGGTCTCGTACTCCATTATGTTATTTGTGAAATCAAACTCCAAGTGGTACGATGTGAGGAAAGACTTTCCTTGAGGGTTGATCAGTTCCACGCCAGCTCTACAACCTTGTTTAGATCAGGATCTATTGAATTTAAGGATTCAAATGTCATTATTGGCACATTATGGCTACGTAGCTGGTTTGGTATGAGGGGAAGTTTTAGGTTTTTCTCCTGACCCAGGAGATACGGGGACCAAAGATCCCCCAAAGGAGTCTCTGCAAGAGATCCCTTAGAAGGTGCTCCGTTGGATGTGCTCATGGTTGGATCACTTTGGGGTGGGGCCTGACCCCTGTGTCATTCTAATTGAAAGTATTCAAGGGAAACCTTGGTGACATCTACACATGGCATGCATTCCATCTATGAATGGTTTTGGCAATGAACTCGGCACCAAGTGCTAGATAATAGGGATGTTAAACTCGCCCTGTCACCTTGAGATCTCATCTCCTGCTTTAGCTCAATGATCAGATCATGGATCCTTTTAGGGATGACAGTGTCTTCATCAAGTATTGTTTCTCTTGGGATAAAATCTAGGGTCAAGACTTCCTTATCCCTGTACAACCCAAGTTCCAATTTAGCAAAAGCAATTTCACTCACCTGACCATAATTGGTGAGGGCCTGTTTCATCTGAGGTTCACTTTCTACCTTGATTTTATTATCTTCTCCTCTCCAAGGGAGCCATAGGTGGGAGAAGTCAGTTGAGATATATCTATTCAAGGATTTGGACCAATTTTGACTTAGGAACATACCATAGGTTTCAAGGATGTCGACTACTTGGATGTCAATGACACTGGATATCTAGGGATCTTGGACTAGCTAAATGAGTACGTTCTTTAGTTCACATACCATTTTGATGACAGTTTTTTTCTAGCTGGACAATCGCGCCCTTGGACGGTGTGGGAGTTAGTCTGAGCTTTTTAAAAATAGATAGGGGCATGACATTACCCAAGGCACCTGAGTATACAAGGCATTTGTGTAATTTTTTACCATGAATTTTAAGACCAAGTAAAAAGGGAGGGTCCTCCGTACTCCCTAGGAATACGACCGCATTAGCATCGTCAAACGTCACCGACTTGGGCGAGTGGCTACGCAATTCCTGGTTCTCCATGTATTATAGGAGAGACTTCCTCTGTTCGAGACAAATGAGTAGAACTTCCATCAAGGTCATGGTGGTAGTAGTATTCTCCATCACCTTCATGATGTTGAACTTTCCTTTGGGAACCCACGAACCTTTTCACACAGAGTCACGTGTATATGTAGGTGTGGGTCCTTTAGGAGGAGGTGGGTTAACATTTGAGAGAGGGTCCAGTGGAAGATTCACCACCCTTGGTGGAATCGATGTTGTAAGTGGGCCCTTGTTTGATTGAATTCTAGTGTTGTAGGGAGCCCTAGGATTGGTAAAGGCGTTAGCCTCGAATGCTGGGATGGAGTCATCAAAGAAACCCTGTAAGTCAAGTTCTTCTCCGTCTTCATCACCATCACCGAAGAAGATGATTTCACAAGTGAACACAAAATGATTTGGTTTGGATGAAGATTCCAGAGGAGGAGATTCTGTGTTTTTCTTCCTATCAGACTGGGAGATCAAGATGATCTTCTCCAGCATGGCGCAGTTTATCTCAGAATACAAACCAGTATCATGCAGCTAACACAAAGATGTTAGGGGGTGGAATTCAGCAAGTTACGTGGAATGAATTGGTCCCACACCTCCCTGGGTGTTAGGATGACTTGGGGGGACACCCCCATTGTTTGGCATGTTGTTCCATTGTTGGTTGGGCTAAGCATTGTTGTTTCTACTATTATTAAAATGGTTACGGGGCCTGGAGTTATTGGAAATCCATTGTCTGGAAAATATATTTTCCCTTTGGGAGGAGTTGGTTCCGTGGGATGCAGGAAGTCCCATCTTTAGCTGCCCCATGTCAGTGGTGAGCAAGGAAACCAATTGTTAGAGTAATCATTAGTTTTCTTATTAATTAAATCATGTTGATTTAATTAATTAAGTTATTACTCTTTAGTGCTTAAGCTTTCTCTTAGGTGCATTAATAATTAATTCTTTTATTAATTATTAATGTGCAACCTAGATTTTTTAGGCTTTAGGGTTTTGTTCACCTTTATAGGTTGAACCTTGTAATTCATTTTTCATTAGCTTGGATTATAATTTAGCTCTCACATTTTGAGTAACTTTCGAGCTCTTCTTTTTCTCTCTTTCTGCTTCTCTCCTGTAACATGTTATTTGCATGTAGGTGTTCTTGGAATTCTATGGATTTGTATCTCTCAAATCCTACATGGTATCAGAGCCACACTGCTACTACCTGGTCTGGGGTTTGTGAAGTCGTGATTCGAGAGCAAAAACCACAGCTTTTCTGGGGTTTCTTCTTCATTCTGGAAGAGACACTTTTTTCTGGAGATTTTTGAGAAAAAATGAATGGCACCATCGCACTCAAAAGGCCTGGGAGAGTCAATTTTCATATAAATTTTTCCATTTTTGGCCATAGTGACCTCTGGGAAAAATTGTCTCTCTACCAGGCCGTACAACTCAAATTTCAAGGTGAAAAATTAAAACAAAATTAATTTTTATTGATTTTTGTGTTAAAAAATAACACATACAGTGTTAAAAATTAACGCAACAATGTTAATGGGCGCCGCTGTCACTTAACCGCTAGTGGTTAACCTCTAGCGGTTAGCCTAACCGCCAAGGTTAACTCTCAAACCCTTTTGGAGCAGTTTTGGTATTTTTCTCATATCTTGAGCATACGACATCGGATTTTCAACTTCCTTATATCGTCAGAAAGATCTTTCCAAGATATATCTAATTATACAGGTTTGATTTTATGGTTTTGCATTTTTTATGTCTTTTTTTCTAGTCAAAGTCAGAACTTATGTTTTTTAGAACTCAATTTGTTTCATTTGAAGAGTTATCATGGGTTTTTCTTCTCACCCTTTAGTTGTTATTCTAGAACGGGGTAATTATGAGTCATGGGAAAAGGGTATAATTACACATTGTAGGTGGCTTAATATTTTTCCTTATTTGTATGATCTCATACCTGAACCAGCCACTTCAGAGGGAAAATTAGCATGGGATATTAT
>MU228251.1:2512099-2522175 GCA_018584345.1 Thuja plicata | reverse complement strand
ACAGAGATGTCAAATTCATGGGTCATTTTTGGAAGACCTTATGGAGAAGATTGGGAACTAATTTGTCCCACAGTTCTGCCTACCATCCTCAAATAGATGGTCAGACAGAAGTTATCAACAGAGTGCTAGGAAATTTGCTTAGATGCTTAACAAAGGAGTATGGACAAGCCTGGGATCAAGTGTTACCACAAGCAGAATTTGCTTATAATGATAGTGTTAATAGGACTACAGGGAAAAGCCCATTTCAGATTGTATATGGGATGCATCCACGTGGAGTTTGTGAACTCAGAGAGTTAAAAGGACAGGAAGTGATAACTGGACATGCTGATGACTTTGCACAGTCTATGAAGGAGATACATGATAAGGTGAAGAGGAATCTGATTGAGTCAAATCAAAGATTAAAAGAGAAGGTAGATGAAGGAAGGAGAGAAGTTCAATTTCAAATTGGAGATCTTATAATGGTACATCTGAACAAAGCCAGATTACAAAAGGGGATTCCTACTAAGCTACAAATGAGGAGAATAGGTCCCTGCAAGATATTGGAGAAATATGGGCAGAATGCCTATAAAATTGATTTACCTAACGATTTGGATATGTCACCTATTTTTAATGTGCAAGATCTTATTCCATACAGAGGACCAGTGATGCCTGAGATTACTCAAAAGATGGAAGTAGGAAAAGATGTTCAAGATATACGGGTGAAAACTAAGTCAAAGTTGCAAGCAGAGAAAATCCTGGATTCACAAGTTAAGAAGACAAATCGACGAAGGGTATACCAAGAATACCTTGTCAAATGGTTAGGGTTACCAGAAGCAGAAGTGACATGGATGGACGAAGAAGATTGCAGAAAATAAGGAATTAGTTCGGCATTGCTGCCGACTAATTCAAACTAATTTTTTCCTTCTCAGAGGGGGGGAGTATGGTGCAGAGCACCCTAGGGTTTTAGCTCCGAAACCCTAGCAGTTTAACAGAGGTGGTCTGGGAGCAGATCACAGTTATCGGTGAAGCTTTGTTTGGTTAGTAGTTTTCTTTTATTCTCCTAAACCCTAATAGTTTTCCTCATGCTTAGCACAAAAGTCAAAAAGACTTACAAGTTACGGTTACATTATGCTTATCGCAAGGTCGCAAGGTGATCGGTGGTTAATTGGAAACCGTTGCGATAATGCGATGATACTGTATCGCAAAGTCACCAGATAATCGGTGGTTAGTGTGAAACGGGTGCAACGGTGCGATGACAATGTATCGCGAAGTCAGCAGGTGATCAGTGATTAATGAAAATTTGTTGCGAGAGCGCGACAGCCATGTATCGCAAGGTCGCAGGGTAACCGACAGCTAGTTAATAAGTGTTGCGAGAGCGCGACAACCATGTATCGCAAGGTCACAGGGCAACCGGCAGTTAGTTTTATAAGTGTGCAAGAATGCGACAACAATGTATCACAAGGTCAGCATGCATGGTATTAAGACTCACGACAGTGTGATTAACATTTGGAGTAAGGCAAGCGCATGATCGGGACCCTAGCCGAGAAAGAGTTGCGATACCGCGACTATAAGGAAGATTGACTTGTCAACCTGGAAGGGAAGTTAAAAAGTCGTATACAACAAAATAAAAGAGAACGCCATAGAGGAAAATGTTGTCCACGTTGACAACCATGCTGAGGATGATATTGATGACAGTTGCAGGAGGAAGACGAAGAGCCGAGGTAGTTAGAATCCTCAGGCGGACAGGTAACCTAAAAAGTGGTTACAATCAAGAAGAGGCCGATTCATAAATCGAGGAAGGAAGCATTTTGGAAGGGGGTTGGAGAAATTGGAGACTTAGCAGGCTAGCAAAGAAGATTTCAGTTTACATTGTAATTTTTAGGTTTTCAATAGAGAATAGTTTCCTTTGTGTGCTTCTGTTGTGTACAAACTACTGTAGAGTAGTATTTTGAATTCAGTTAAGTACCATGGATTCTTTTTGACTCTTATAATCTGTCCTATGGAGTGTGACCATCAAGAAGCATCCCTCATGTATTTTTATTCTATTTTTGTGTTTGTGTTTGAGAAGAGGCTAGCCATAATTTTATTCAAGTCCTAGGCGAGCAAAATGGCCCGGCTAGAGAACTTGTAGGAGAGGGAGATATAAGGAGAAAGGTGCATGAATGACTTTATTCAGTCATGGAGAGTGAGAGAGGGTGAAGAGTGAAACATTTCGGTGGGTAGGAAACCTAGGAGAGAGGGAGTATAGAAATCCTTCTGGTTAGGGTCTGTGAGTAACCCTAAGAGACTCAAGTGTGAGTCTAGAGGATCCTAAAGTGAATCGGGTCCAAAGTGAGATTCCTAAGAGAGGGTAGGAATCTAGTAGAGAAAGGTGACCTCCCCATCATAAACTAATTAAATCCATCAATTACGCTTTTCTTTATCCTTAAGAAACAATTTTCTAGCTAAGCATAAAGCTATTTTAAAGACTAAAGTGCTTTAACTGACGTTTAGTTTAGATCCACTTTTCTCGATAATAAAATTGTCTCTTGGTAGACTGGTGCTCAATATACTTTGTAGACTGTGCTCGGTGATGTCTCTGTAATCATTCTGCTTGGTTTACTCTATAGACATTTTGTGCTTAATTTACTCTATAGACATTATGTGCTCGATTTACACTGTGAATTGTCTTCCTTTGGTTACACTATAAACTGTTTGTCAGTGTACACTGTGACTGACGGTCCAAAACTGCTTCCTTGTATACTAATGATAACTTCTGATCCTTTAAGGATTATCAATCTAAACCCTAATGGGGAATTTTGAGAGAAAACTAAGTATGACCCTATTTGGGGTCATTACAACCTATTAGGACCTAACATGAATTTTTTTTGTGTAACATTTAATTTATATTCATTTCAAATAGATAATTACATAAAGATTTTACATTTAGCATGTCAACTATTTTACTCTCAATTTTAACCATGTAGTGCCACTACAAACTTCTTCTAAAAATAGAGCATATCATGAGTTTTTACAATAATCATAACCTATTCTATATATTTGTATGGTTCTATTCACCTCATTTTCATGCTATCAGGTGCTTCATGCTTCATCCTTCACTATTTTCAAAAACCACAATTTTTGAGCATTTCCCCATTTCTGTACACCATCCATCATTTTATAAATACATCTAAAACTTTACCTTAGTGGTGCCAATCTGCCAAAAATTTTGCATTTTATCCTGACCTTCATGTCAAAATTCAAAATTTCTCTATGCTTGGGTTTGTCATTCTTCTCCCACCTTGTTTCCTCCTCTCAAACCCCTTTTCATCCTTGGCACTGCCACAAAAAATGCACATTTCCTTTCTTCCATCCGAGTCTTAGCCTACTCTACACCCTCTTTCATTATTTTCCATTTGCCCCAATATTATTTTGGTAGGAAATTTTGTCCACTTTTCCCACCATATCATGAATGACACTCTGCCATATTTTTTTTCATATTTTGCATCCTCAAATCATTCGTTGTAGTCAAAACCTACCCTTGGTTCTGCCCATTCGAGAATCGAATCCAGGTCTAGAAGCAGCTCATTGTCAAACATGAACTCCACCAGAGGCTTTACATCATGTTCCTTCTCTCCCAATTTCAATGCCCACACAATTATCATTGATATTACATCCACATTAGACCCCCTCTTAGCTTTACATTCTTGAAATTGGCTTCCTAAAACTGCCATTGCAGCCGCACAATCTCTTCATCCTTCGCATTGAGAAGGCCCATCATTCGATCTTTACTCACGGGCCCTTCAAAGGACTTCTACTATTTTTGAGTGTGCATAGAAAAGGTAGCATCCATTATCTACGTTAAATTTTGATTTCTCTCTACTTTGTGTGATTTGTGAGGAAATAATGTTGTAAACACTTCGAAATGCATGAGGATTTATTTCCCAATAAAACCAGATTTCTCTAGAAAACCACCTATCTTTTTGCAACTTGTCATCACCGTGTTGTTTCATCATTACTAAAAAGGTACCATCATCTTTCTTTTCTTTCTCTGACCAATCATTTAAAGCACTTAAATGCAATCCCATCTCAAACCATAATCACGCATTTCATATATTGTCACAATCCAGCTGATGTCATCCAAAGTGCATTTTGCATATGAAGAAATCCACCTCATCAAACGGTTATAAATTTAAAAATACCATTTGAAAGAGCCCATGCCCGAGCCAAGGCATCACCACTAACACTTCAAAAATATCACAAATCTAAGTGTAACTCCCCTCCTATGAAATTTTCATAATAAATTTCATTGAAATTAGCCATGTTGATAGCCTATTTTGATAATAAGTCTGCTTCCTTATTACCTTCATGTCTTATGTGGCTGATTTTAAAATCTTTAAAGGATTGCATAAGGGTATTAATTTCATTCAAAATGCTCACCAATTTCCAAGCATGAATAGCCCCATTTTGAATTGCATTCACAATAACTTGTGAATCACCCTCCAGATGTAGTTTCTTAATATGTCATTTCAAGCCTAGTTGAACTGCAAGAAGATCCACTTGAACTTCTACCAAATTGTTCATCCCTTCATTTATCTTTTGAGCCACTATGGCCAGGATATCACCTTTCCAATTTTGAGCAATAGCCCCAGCCTCTGAGGGTCCTGGGTTTCCCTTTGAAGCCCCATCAAATTTGACTTTTGTCCACTCCTTATCGGGTTTATCCCACTCTACCACATTATCTATGATGTGTGTCTTCTTTGCACACCCTAGATTTCCTAATTAAATATTCAATAATGACCACTCAACATGAAGCCTTCTATCACTTGCAGTGTAGGCCAATGCACCCCTCTAATTAAACAATGTTGTCTTCATTACTTCCTCTATTGATGCATTAATTTTTCTCTGAACTCTCTCCACTGATTCCTCTTTCCCCTGAAAGATTCTCCTATTTCTCTTCTTCCAGATTTCCCAGATAATGATTGAAGGACTCAAGTTCCATAAAGGAGACATAACCAATGGTTTAGCAGAAGTAGGGAAGCATTCAAAGACCCCTAGTAATTTCCTAGGCATTGGACACATCTATTTGAGTTTATTTTTAATAGTCTTCCAGCACTCACTAGCAAAGGGGAATTGCAATAAAATATGATCAACATCTTCTATGGATGAGTTTCACAACACACATTTGGTTGTCCCATAGTATCCAAATCTTTTCCTTCTTTCTACAGTCCAAATTATTCCTTGCACTACAATCCACGCAAAGGCTCTTGGCTTCGGGAGGCAGTGTTTGTTCCAGCATAGCTTGGTTGGACATCCCCAATTTTCCTCTCAAAGTTTTGAAACTATAACCCAGCTTCACAGAGTAATATCTGCTGGAAGAAGCACACCATATCAACTTCTCTACAGTCCCAGAGAGTCTCACATTTCTCAATTGGAATATCATCTCCTTAAGTTCTTTATGTTGATTAGGTAATTCCACAGAGGGTAAGCTCTTCCATGACCATTGTTTTTAGTGGTTCTGAACCATTCCATGAATCCGTCCAGAAAAAGGCACTGGTGTCATCCCCAATTTGCCATGAAAGGTGATCCATGATGATCCTTCTACACTCCATAGTAAAATTCTAGATGGTTGATGCATTTGTGGGATTTCTTATAGTAAAAATTCTTTCATTAGCATTAGTGTCAAGATATTTAGATATCAAAATATTCACCCATAATCTATGAGGATCTTTATATAATTTCCAAACTAATTTAGCACCAAGGGCTATGTTCACTCTTCTCCAATTTTTTAACCCATCTCCTCCTCTATTTTTATTATTACATATTTTGTCCCATGCCAGTAGTGTCCATTTATCATCCTCACTATTACCACTCCAAAAACATTTCCTCATCCTTTTTTCAATGAAACCTAAAACTTTATTAGGGATCTTAAGGCAGCTCATAGGGTATATGGAAATATCAAATATAGTAGTTTGCAGAAGGAGAATTCTCCCAACCAAAGTAAACCATTTACTTTTCCAGCCTTGCATGCTTTAAATATATCTCTCCATTAGGTCCTTCCACAAAGTTGGCTTACACACCCCAACAAAAAGTGGCACGCCTAAATATTTCCCTGGAAGCCTTCCTTGTTTAATTTCTAGAATATTACAAAGTTGGCTTTGGAGATTCCCGTCTGTGTTAAAAAAATAAATCTTTGATTTTCTCTAGTTTACATGCTAACCCAAGGCTACACTAAAACTATCTAAAGTTTATTTTATCGCCCTTGCTTCCCTTGCAGTGGAATCCCTCATTAGATAATTACCGTCCACAAATTGTAGGTGATTAGTAGGCTCCAAACCCACTGCTATGGTAATACCTTTCCAGACCCCTTCAATTCTTTTACTGGCTATTAATATTCCTAAAGATTCTGCCATGATTATGAAAAGGAAAGGAGAGAGGAGGTCCCCTTTTCGTAAACCCATGGAAGTGTCAAAGAACCCCTGTGGGCTTCCATTAACCAAAATGGATATTCTAGGTGTATTAATGCAGCTTGAGATCTATTTTAACCATCCATCCCCAAACCCAAACCTCCTAAGTACATCTAGCAAGAAAAATCTATTCACATTAATCCTTCTTGATGTCCAGCTTTATCATCATTTTGGCCACTTTAGCTTGCCTAACTGTATGGATGGCTTCATGAGAATTAATAATACCTTAAAAAATTGATCAGTTTGGTGTAAACCCACTTTGTTCCAGAGATATTACTGTGTTAAGCAATGGTTTTAATCTATTAGAAATTACTTTTGAAATAACTTCATAGGTCATGTTACACAAAGCAATTGGCCTAAAATCATCAAAAGATAAGTTGTCCCACTTCTTAGGAATTAGAGATATGAAAGTGTTGTTGGAATTTTTAAGGATGAAGCCACCTTTCCTAGACTCTTCAGCAACCTCTCACAGGTGTTCACCCATTATTTCCCATGTTTTCTGAAAGAAAAGGGCAGGACAGCCATCTGTCCATGGGGCTTTATCCCCCCATTCCATTTATTTATGCCCTTACTTCCTCTTTCAAAATTGGGGCAATTAAAACCACATTTTGGGCTACTTATATTTTCTTTGGGATGAAATCCAAGAGGTCCTTTGATCCTCTTAACCCCTATAAATCGTTAACATATATATTCTAAAAATAATCCACAATATTCTGATTAATTTTTTGAATGTTTGTGATTAAAACCTCCTGTGGATTCTTGATTAAAAAGATCTTGTTCCTTGCTCTCTTTAATTTAACAGATTTATGAAAAACTTAGTGTTTCTTTATCCTTCTTGGAGCCAGGTTTCTCTCAATTTTTGCCTCCAAAAAGTCTCTTCCCTTGCCAAAATTTCTTTATAATTTCTATGAAGCTCCCGTTCTTCCTCATAAGTTTGTTCATTCATCCCCTCAGCAATGATGATGTCATTAAGAGCAGCTAATTTGTTTTCCATATTGAGCTTTTCCACAAAAATATTTTTAAAGGAATCTTTGTTCCAAACTTTCAATTGATCTTTAAGGAATTATAGCTTTTTGAAAAAAATAAAAGACTTGTTACCTTTTCATACAGGGGAATTTTTACACCATTCCGCTATCAAGGAAAAAAACTTGGCATCCTGCATCCACATTGCTTCAAACTTGAATGGTGATATTTCAGGAGTGCAGTTCTCTTGAATATTGCAGCATATTGGGAAATGGTCAGACCCTGATATGGAAATAATATTTTCACTACAAATCCAATTTATTTGATCCCACTTTCCAGCCTGCAAAAATCTATCCAATCTTTTAGTGATATTGAGGAATCCCTTCCTCCCATCAGTCCATGTGAAGTCACCCAGTCTAAAATCTAGATCGATCAGCCCATTACTCATGACAAAATCAAAGAAGTCTCTTTGATTGAATCCAGACCATCGTTTACCTCCTTTTTTCTCCGCATGACTCAAAATGGCATTAAAGTCCCCTCTAAGAAAAAATAGCTCATCTTTATTTAAATCTAGAATCTTAGTGATGACTCTCCTTAACTCCTTTTTTTCTATTTTTCTAGTAGGGCCATATATGTTTATAGCATAGAACTTGGATAAGAGTTGTTTTGAAGAAATTTCCATCCATTTCTAGTTGCTATACTTGTTTAAGATTCAAATATCTACAAAAATTCTATCCCACAACACTCATATCCCCCATAATTATCCTCTTGCATCTGATAAATCCCCCTTCCATCTACTAAACCTTTTTTTGAAAACCTCTCTATCAGTGTCTTTCACCTTTGTCTCTTGCTTTAACACAAGATTAGCCCTCACCTGATCAAGACCTCTCTTGATCATGAAAATATTTTTAGGCAGATTGCATCCCCTGACATTCCATGAAAGGAACATCATTGTTGTCAGGAAAAGGCATACCGATCTCAGTATTTTAGCTTGGTCTGTTGCACACCCTACCTTGGCTAGTTTCTCCTTGGTCGTCCTCGCTCCTCTTATTCCTTTCTCCCCTAAAATGGGTTTGCTAAGCCTTGAATTTTTTTTTTCTACCCCTCTTGGGTACAAAATATTGGTTGTACCAAAAACACCCAGGTCATCTTCCTCCCCTTCATCACTTAGATAACTGTAAAGGGAGATAGAATGTAATGGGTTCCCCCCACTATCTCGGGCTTATTCAAAGGACCCCTCCAAGTTTCTAAGAGGGGATATTTTGTCATAATTTTATATAATTTTTGCTTCTCCCTCGACTACCATGGAACTATTTTGTTCCTCTAGACTCACCCTATGATCCTCCTTTTGGGGATTAGCTCCTTAGTTTTCTGTCAAACAGTGCATGTCCTCTATTATTATGTCCCTAGAGGGGAAAGTATCGGGAATAACTTTAGCTTTTCCTGAGCTTTGTGCAGGGATGATTTCTTTGATAATGCATTGGGGTAATGTAGCCTCTCCTAAAATTTGTTGTGCTTCTTGACTATTGAGTAAAGATGTATCCTCCTAACCCTCAAAACTTATGCCTATGAATTTGTTTTGAGAGAGGCCAAATGGGGTGTCACACACCACTTGAGTGGAGATTTCCTCAAGGAGTTCATCTTTCCAAAAATATAATTCCCTCTAGAACCCTATGTCAATTTCTATCACTTTCTTTATCTCCACTGCTTCTTTCCTTTCAGTCGATCTCCATTCCACATACTTAAAAGCTTCCATTTCTAAATAATTTGAATTATTATGCACCATGTTTTGAGTCAAGGTCTTAATAGTGTTTTCCAGATTGTTATCCAATGTGGATTTCCCTTTTTACTTACCTCCATCTTGGTTAGTAGCTTCATCATAGTTTTTTTTTTTAGCTATCAAATGTTGTGATGCAAAGTGTACAGTAGGAAGCCTGCAAATGAGTTAAATAGGGCAATGTACCCTTCAAAACCCAACTCTTTAAGGCCAAAGTGCTTCACACTTATCACAAGTGTGGGAAAGTACTTGGTTAAGGTTATCACAACCCCAAAACCCCAAGGGAAACATAATCACTAGGTTTCACCAATCCTACAACACCAACTACCAAGAGTGGCTTCACAAGCACTTGACCCAAATTCTCAACAATACCCCAAAAGTGACTTATGGGACCAGGGGTGACCTATGCTCATAGTTTTGGTCTATTTAGGTCCCTAAAAAATAGTTTCAATGGTTCTTTCACTCATTTGCAACCCATATGACATGGTTGCTTCACAACCCAAGACTAGGCTTGTAGCCTTTTCCCGAAGGAAAATTGATCTTAAATGAGATTTTTCCACATAACCCTCTTAACTAATTAGTGGTTTAGACACCCTTTATGGCCTAAGACTTTGAACTTAAACCCCCAAAAATGAAAGTGAAAGAGAGACAAGAAGACACACCAAATTGCTTCTGCAATTAGGGCTAATTAGGCCTCAACTTGCACTACAAGTGTAATGTCCCCGCTAGGGAACCCATAAGGAATCAGGCCTTATGACCAAAATTGCAACTAAATTTTTTTTATTTTTTTTTAACATTACTACTCCACATTTACATTCCTTAAGGTTCCCTTAATGAATTTCATTTACTAACATATTTACATTACTTATCCAAATTGAATTTCATTTCCTTTCTTTACTTTCACATTTAGA